>JTDE01001623.1:5512-26050 GCA_014338405.1 Paragonimus skrjabini miyazakii | reverse complement strand
TCAGTTGAGTTGTGTCCATGGTTGAGATGCATAAGGCGTTCTCCATCTGATACAATACCTACTCGTCTGTTGGAATGTGGTGTCCGAAATCTAGAGATCGTGAGATGTGCATGGTTGCAGTAGCCGTGTACCACTGTCAATGCGTTGTGCCCGGACACCATGCATGTTAGTAAACCGCTTCTTATCTGGGAATGGGCCAGGAAGTCAGAAAATTCAGCATGCACAACATATCGCTAGACACTTTATATGTCTTCTTCGTCACACGCAATGACGAATTTAGACAGACTTCAGAATCCACCTTGAACAGAAGTTGGGCTTACAGTGGATTGACGAGACCATACTCGCTAGGCGATACAAGCTGGTAATGCAACACAAGAAAGGTTACAGTCGGACAATGTGTGTGTTGCAAAGAAGTTAGCTCGGGCTAGTTAACACGCTACTGGTGGTTGGACAACATTCATTCGCACAAGACATAAGGGGAAAATTTTCAACCGATTCAGCGCCCACAGTGGCCTATATCAATAATGATCACTAATCTTTTTTTAATTCAATTTTGTGATAGGCGTTCGTGGAATGACAGGTTAGCTTTCGCATTTAATCAGAATCTGACCGGTCATGAGGAAGTCATCTATTAAGTGATACCTAAATCAGTTGGCTCCAGGCCGTTTATATCACGCTAGATAACACTCACGGCTTTACAAAGGAGACTCAGCAACAAAATTATAAGATCATTCCATTCTCAGGCAATATCCTGACCTGTACTGTTACCTTGACGTGGTGGTCGGGCTCGTGTGCTATTTTGATCCGGCCGGCTATGTTGACTTGGACTCCGGTTCCTCCGGGTGCAACTTTGTTAGACAGACCAAAGGGGAACAGTCAGACGAAAAGTAGTAGCACTCGTATGAATGTATGTCACACTGCTGACCGCGTAGAAGTGCCCATCTAGTGAAACACGATCCTATGAGCATATAGCAGAATCACTTTCACCGTTGCGACACTGCTGTCTCCCGAATGAGGAAGAAGAGGGTTAGAAAAGGTGTCTTCAACTGATGAGCATTTCCATCGTCCAACGGTTGACCGTAACCGCCGGCGTATTATCCGATACAGCCGAAAATCATTCGGTATCACTAAGAAGACTGATGTAGCTTCGAGTACATCCACTGCGCGCAGCTGTGCTCAGAATCAGACATTAATGTCTTATTCAGTGCACCCTCGGATTAGGCAAGCCTCTCACTGCTAAGTGGGTCTTCGGCTCCGAGGAGGGTCCCCTAAGAAAGCCCTGTGTCCTGTTGTCTCGCAGGTCAGACTTTTGATTTAGAGAATTGGGGTGGGGTCCCTCTACTCATCCCTTTCCGGGATATAAATGGCCGTGGAGTACCAGAAATTATCGTTTTCTTGACAGTGACATTATTCATCCACCACGACTTCTTCCTTGTTTTACGCCTTAGCAATAAATGGATAATAGTTGTTCCACAACAAACGGACAAATGTTATTACGATGTTGAATTCAGAATTTTACATGAACAGCTTGCACAGAAAAAGGGTCATGCATATGAAATGCGAAACAGCTATGACAAAATTATACGGCCACTCTGGGTTGCTATGATGACTTCGGATTAACGCGCTTAGCAAATACTGCTTTGAGAACGACAAAGTAGTGAATAATATTTGTTTTGTGTTTGATAATCAGGCTAACTACAGCACAATAAATATGAAAACAGTAACTGGGGTGAGTGAGAAAAACGGTCAACAGAGGTTATGGACTTTATCGAGTAAATATCATGTTCCTTTAAAATCGAGAACGCACCCATAAACAATCTATATTGATGTTACTGTGCTGCACTGCTAGTTGTCTGGCTGTGAACTAACTGTCGTGTGGCTAAGCGCCGCGCGGTCGAAACTTATTTTCTTTTCAGCCGTTCAAATCAAGCTACTACGATGAAACTAACCAATGTGGAAAGAAGGAAGATTTAAATATTCCAACACATGCAACTAGGCATACGAGATATCTCCAAAAGACCTGAGCTGTCTAGGGATGCACTTGAGAGCAACTTCGGCAGCCAACATGACATTTCTCGGAAATGAGGGGGACGATGAGTTGTTTCATTAAAATGAGACAAACGAAGATAACGATTGGTTATCTACACAACAAGAAATGCATCAGAGCTCAAAGTGATACCTTAAGTCATTGCCTCTGCAAGAACTATACAACGAACGCCAAGCACACCCCACGGCTGAAGTATAAGGAAGTGGATAATAGTCCGCATATTCAATGACAATTTGTGGGCGAAGATTCACGTTCCTGAGCTCATCAATAGCATTTATTTCGCTTCAGTGATAATAACCACGAATCTTGATAGACGTAATACACGAAAATATCATTGACATCATCTCCGGATATAAGAAACGTGCATCAGTTGTCACTAACGACAGACCGACTGGTAACAGGAGGACATTTTCAATTTCTGATGTGAATGAATTGATCGCATACAATGATAATAAAGACATTCAACTTTCCGTCCAGAAGTCAAAACTTTCCGCTTCGCTTCGCTTTTCCAAATTAGTAGGAAAACATGGTTATACGGCAAAGTAAGCGTCTAATTTTTATCACATATCACGAGGACACAGCTGCTTCTTCCAATAGTCAATTTTTTGGACCGTTTGACCTGCTGTCCTGAGAATAGCTTGACGGTTGTGCTTTGCCTGTCGATAGTGTGGAGCCCAAGTTCTACGATGCTGCAGTCTCTCGCTTAAAGTGTGTCCAAATGAAGTACTGAACCACTGCGGCGAAATGAAGGAAACACATGAAACCAAACCACTGCAGAAGTACGACACACAAAGTGGCCGCATAATTTTGTCAAACAAATGTTGTACTTTTGCACATCGTTCATTTCCTACAAAGATAATCGAACAAAGTTCGGCTACCAGATCTTCAGCAAGACCCGTTCACTTGTTTCGAAAAATGACCGTTGCCGAATTGTTAACAAGAAAAACAAGGCTAAAAGATGGAGCGGCCATAAGGTTTAATCGCGCGGTGTATTTAGTGATGCGGTTTACACCTTTGAGCTGGCCAAAAGTTCCACCGAATGATAAAGCCGCAAATAAATATGTGTGGTGTTGGACTGACGGTGACCGAATCCACTGTTACGTACTAAAAATTTAAAATTAGATAATAAAGGAATGGAGGACGCTAAATGGTAAGTTTACTTAGGAGGCTGCACAAGTGGTGATGGGGACATGATACATGCATGAATTTGAGCACCACGGCAGTCACACAGGTGTTGACAGAAGTGTTGGTAAGGAGATCAGCGGTCGCAATGCAAATACCGGAGTGACGTTAGTCAACCCGCGCAAACTGTGTGTTATGAAGACAAGAGGAAAAAGGCACTTCACACTCATGCGCTATCGTGAAACACAGTTGCAGAACCTCGTCCATTTTAACGTAAGATGCTCTCCAATAACCCATTCTTGCCAGGCGCTGCTTGCACAGAATAGCCGGCATACACTGGAATCAATATGAGAGCAACGGGACGATCCGACGGCGGATCTTCATGTAGGGAAACCTCAAACCTTTCTTACTTAACGTTGTCTCCTAGTATCAATTTCGTCACCTTGCAGGCATACTTCGCATGCAACTTCTCCACTCGTCTCATACAGCCTCATCTGAATGACTCAAGGTCAGCTGAAAGGGATGGCGCAATCGTCAAGCGACGACCTAGCACCAGAGCATGCGATACGGACGTTCACCCGTCAACTCAACGAGTTTACCCGTTTAGGGAAACAGGAATCCTAAACACTAATGATCACGAGCAATCAGATGTGATCAACATCTTCAGCATAGACAACGGTGGTCATAGTTGGTCCTTAATGGCTTAACAGCTAGGAATATAAGAACAAGTCCTAAGCAGGAAGGAAAAAAGGAGGGGACGTAACTGCTAAAAATAACCACTACTATGCTCAAAAGTTCAACATCGAAGTGCCCACACTTCGTAAACAAATAGCCGAGCTATAAATAAAAGTAGGGCGTCATCAGCTATACAGCTTACTTACGGCTTCTATTGCATCCCACATCATAAAGCACATACATGTCACGTACAACACCAAACATAACTTCACTGAACTCGATTAGTTGACATCTCATCTAACATCGCCAGTCACTGTTTCTGTGAACCGTGAGGGTGCCAGCCTGGGGGATGAACCCGGCCTACAGTGGCGAACACTGTTGGACGACTTCACTTCTTTACGCCAGGTAAATATCTCAATCGTAATCTAAACCAGTCTACCTCAGCTACGGAAAAGTGTGGCAGACGACTAGCTAGCATCCCTAGTACATGGCTTGACCACCTAAGTTTGCTAAAACTTAAAGGGTGAAAGAACTCGATTGGTAACCACCATGAAATACCCACTTCTAAACCTCTTTCTTTTTTACCAGCTGATGCCAACCGATGCCAGAAATCAAACGCACACATCGATGGTCAAATACTTCACATCTTCTACTCTTAGCAACCAGGTTTCGCAGATGTAAAGTAATACAGCCCTCACAGTTGCTTTATATACGCGACTTGTATGCCTCAGAGAGATGCCTCTCCGTCACAGAAGGTGTCCCACACTAGCAAATACCATCCCAATCTTGGAGATACGCGTTTTTGTTTAACTCTTAGCAACTCCACCGCCGCTGCTAATGCAGCTTCCCAGGTATATAAAACCGGTCAACAACCTCCATAACTCCACAACCCAACATTAGATGTTGTAATCACAACAACCTTGCAAGAGCTCTGCACTCTAAGGCTGCAAAATGCATTCCAAAATGTTTAGCAGAGCGCAAAATAGCTTCTGGCATTGTCTTTGCTACTTGGAGATAGCCAAACAACACTGTCGTCAGCATAACTAAGATCAGTCAGCCTTGCATCAGGTAGGATGTCCATAGTAGCATCTTGTGAGTGTCGCAGACAATCATGCATTAGTTCGTCGACCACAAAAGTATACAGAAATAGCGAACGTGGACAGTTTTGAGGTACGTCACTCCTGGTGCTAAAATTACTAAACAGTCCACCATAAACCCTAAGCTGAAGTATGATAATACAACGCCGATAGTATGTTCACATACGTGGTCGGTGCGTCTCCGTAGTTAAGCGACCCTGAAAGTGTAAATCTATCTTCCGAATCGAACGCAGTTTTATAGTCGAGATAGACGGCGGTATGTATGATGTTCCAGAATTTGGCGAAGAGTGATAAATCGACTAGTGCATCTACGTCCAAGACGAAACCCTGCTTGTTGTTCTTTAATGTCTGCCTCTCGAGCAGCAGTGAGCTGGCGAAGACGAGTGGATGCCAGAAACCTAGTAAAGACTGGGGTCAAGCTAAGTCCTCCGTGGTTTTTCCACATTCAATTACCAACTATATATTTTGCTTTGTAGCATGTCTCATTATATGTGAAGAAAAATCCGTCATTTAGACATTTTGCTCTGATTTGAACTGTTATCAGAAAAGGATTTCGGTGGTTGGGTCTCAAAGATGCTAATCAACCATCTGTCACACCAGGCATTGTACTGATGATGCATGAGAAAATCATGACTTGATATCAAGAAATGGAGACAGATATCAATAGGTCAACTAATGCAGGCAGAGTTCATCTCTCATGTTTCGGCCCATATAGTCTAGAGTAGGTGGTTGAAGATGTTAAGGAAGCTGCCGGCTAGACAACAACAGTGTCGTTAATGTTGTTGCTGTTTGACAGAGTTTAGGAAGCTAGCACAACTAATGCAGAGAGTGATAAAGATCACGAGGAATTTTTCAACCACTGATATAGCACTACCGACCATGAGGAACACTTACACAGGAATTGTAAATATTTCAACGGAGACCGGAAAAGCGATCCTGAAAATGCCAACATGCGCTCCATAATCTCTTTTTAACGGGAAGTACCAGAATAAAAACGCGCCTATATATATTACTGAGAGAATTAACGTGATAACAGTGTCGATTGAGGTAAAAAGTCTAACAATGCGAGCCATTATCAAACAAATCACAACTATCGACAAGCTTTAAAAAACTAAACTATTTCATTATTTTAGTCAGCAAAACATTTTTAACTTTCAAGCAAACAATAATTTACATACGAACGCTTTTGCAATACTCATTGGTAAAGTCGGAAGTTGAGAGTAAGAAGGCTGTTTCGGCCTGCCACGCCTCAATGCACCACCTGCGACAGAACTCCATTTTCATTACACATGTCATCAAAACATTCAATTTTTGTAGACATCAATTGTCAAACATAAGTCCGTGGCTATGAATTAATGGAAAGACAATAGGTTTCCTCAACTGGGTGAAACGCAACACCAGAAAATATGATAGCCAGCTGGCAGAAAGTGATTGTTATGCGGTTAAAGCAGCACGATAAGTCAAACAACTTATCGAAGTAATGTTGAAAACAAGAAATAAAACAAACGTCTCCAACATACTAATCCTAAAAACTGCTAATGTGTTGATATATATCGGTTACGGCTAACGCCAACGGCCAAGCAGAAAAATCAAGGTAACTCACGGTAGGAACTGTGGAAGTTGGCTGAACCGGACAAATACATGAGCAATCGCTTTTAGGTACTTCCATTGAGAGTGAGGGGGCATGAAGTGCCCATCGAGATAAATTATGTTTCTGTAAAACATCAGCAGTTCTTGAGGGAGGTAATGGATGACTACGCCCACTCAGATTCATCCCGCATAGTTTTCTCTTGTCTTTGCTATCAACGAGGACAGAGTGGGATATCCCACTGAACAGTTCGGGGTCAAGTGACGCAGGGGTAGGAGGTGGAATAACGTGACTCTTGGTTGGTGAATTCATCCGATTTGTCCTGCGTGCGGGAGATGAGTGGTAGGACGCAGACGACAGGCCACTTGGTAACGTTCCAGAAGGCACTGTATTATGAGAGCAATAACAACTTCTTGAGCGATTATGCCATAGTGAAACTCCGCACGCTACAGATGATTTACTGTGTCCACGCGGGCTGATAATTGAGTTAGTGGTACTAGCGGAGGCCGAAACAATCGGCACTTTCGAAGGCTCACTTAGATTATTCACACAAACTGTGCTGTCATCATTATTAATTCCACTCACGATTCCATTTTTTGTCTCTGTAGATCGCCCACGGCCGAGACCAGTACAAAAGACGCGTGTGAGGGTATGCGATATCCACTGGAGACTTCCACATCCAGGCTTACTGGCGCTTTTGCCGGTATAGTTTGGACGGACAGCCAAATTGAACAAGCGAGGAGTGCTCCAAATATCACAGTTTAAGTCAGACGGCGGCATCTTCCTAAAAGTTGGTTGCACTTGATTAGGCGTTGGCGGCAACGATTTTACATTCCAATGTCGATTAACCTGACAAAGACACGGTTGACTGGCCTCAATGGAACAAACAGACGGCCTTGAGTTCCTGTCGGGTGAATAGGAGCACGAAGTTGGGCAATTTTTTCGTGAAAGAAACGACGGTCCAAGACTGCTATAACTTGTACGCTTAGAACAGCTGGTTTTTCTGAGCAGGCCACAATTAGAGCATTCACTTTGAGGAATCAAAACACGGTTACGATTTGGAGAAGTGCTGGGCAGGGGAATCAACCTCCCGGTTTTGTTAACCTCATGTTTGAATGGAGATAAATGATCTCCGGAATGAAGTCGATTGAGAGCAGAGGACGAATGGACATTATGGGTGACCTCTGGTTCACGGCCCTTAGGTACTTTGACGGTCACATTTTCCGGAGGTAGACTGGAAGTCGAGAAGCACCCTGTGGAGGGTAAACATGTGCTACCCGAGCTTTTATGTAAATTCGATTTAACAACTTCAAAAGTCTCCATAAAAGGTTTGGGAGGTATCGGAGGGCATTGTCTGCCAGCCTTAGGAGGGATAGGTGGGGGTTGCTCTTTACCCCAAGGAGTGGCTTTAATTTCGGCGTGTTGCAGAGACTTCGGGCAACACGGGAGTGTCGGTGAAGCACCAAGACTAGAGGATTCAATGCCAGTATCGTCCGTGGTGACGGAGGTAACGGAAGCTGTCGCTGTGCTACAAAACACCGAGATTTCCGCCGGTGATATTTCTGATAATACATGCGAAAACGCCTGAGGTCGACCACACGCGCACACGGTATTGGTTCGATGCATCTCATGCTATGAACACAATTAAATCTGAAAAACACTCCTAAACCGATTAAACACGCCGGAAACGACCTCAAAGGCAAAACGAGGACGAAAATAAATATTTCCGAATAAGCCGCGCTGCTTAAGGTCACAAGTTCAACAGATTTAATGAATTGAGACACCGGATATAATTCAAACGGCCATATTCTAAAAAATCAGTGTACCTTTGTTCTACTTCATAAAGAGTCCCACAACAAATTCACGAGATGTCAAACTTTGTAACAGCCTGGCGGAAAACTTGAATATTTTCTTCTAATTTCAGTTCAGTTCAGATCACAGGACTTGAGGCTAGCACCCGGTTGATGTCCAGTTTATTGCATCAGTGAGCTCGAATGATCCCACCGTGCTGCGACAAATGGAGAAGAAAAACTTCTTTCCAATGGTGTTTTGGAATCTTCAGTGGTATGTAGAGCACACTATATTATTGAACGAGCAGCGAGAAGATCCCCGATCAAGTCCTCAACAGGATCATGCAAGCGATCTTTTGGGTGCCAAAGATTGAATGATGGGGGAAAGCGGTATTGGAATCACCTTCAGCAATCATGGTATACTCAGATTAATAGACAGGATCAAAGCCAATGCTGGTGCATTCACATCACCATCAGACTCCTGGATGACAAAATGTAAATAACTTCCCGGTTTTGATAAAAGAAGAAAAGCTGAGAGACAAATTACTAATAAAGTAGTCCTATGCAAACTGTCTACAACTAGTAATAAAAAATAAGCATGACAAACGTGTGGACAGAGGAAAGAGAGAGGGTCGCCATCAGGTTGGGTAGATCATAGCCATCTTATCATCACTCCATATCGGGAAATAGCGCCAACCGACAAGTATCAAGCTTGCGTTTAAAGTCAGCAGTTGTGATGGCCAAAACCACTTCTGGTGATACTTTGTTCCAACTGTTCACAACTCTGTATGAGAAAAAAGTAGCCTGGAGTTGAGTCTTAGCTGCATCTCTCACAACATCTAACTAGTGCCCTCTAAGTGATGAGTTTTCTTTGCGAGTAACCAGCCGCTCTCCTGCCACAGAATTTCGAAGACTTCTATAAGATCCCCTGGTTACGTCTGCTTTCTAAGGAGAAGAGATTGAGGTGCCTAAGTCTGCATAAGTCCGGATTGGTCCATTTCAGCGCTATGCGCTGTGAATTAACCGTAGCTGATTAAATCCGTAGTCAGAAGGCAATAAAATGAGACATTCTTGAATGTTTCATTATATTTCCGTGGTATCGCTGGAGGATTGAAAATAGTTTAAGTTTTGACACGAATGACCATAAGCCTTGAAATATTTGCTTTGCCCGGTCTGTAATTGCTTCGCCCTTCAAAGGGTGCTCAGTGTGACGGGCGGCTGAAACCAGCGAGCGCGCGCATGTTGAATTTGAGTCATGCAACAAGGCATGCTGCTGTTTTGTTGACGCCGTTTTAGTTTACGTTGGTGTTAGTCGTGCGTCTGGCTTAATGGGCCTTTGGCTCATGCTGATTCATGTTGTATCTTTTTACAGGACTGTTGTTGGAACCCCCACTTCGGAAGAACGCTGTTCCCCGGTACCTCCGAATCGCCCCACCGTTGTTCCACAGTTGTAACGGATAATCAGGGTGGAAACGGCTAGTTTGCATATTACACTCAGGACGAGAATGCCGTTGGTTGCTGTTGTGAGGATGTTCATGGATTTCCGCCGAAGTATCCTTCGAAGTTCGCTTGATAGTTAGCCGTTTGTGTTGACCACAACTGGGCAATTGTGCAGTTTGCTGGTATGGGGTTTCAAGGCCGACACGAGGTGGAAACAGCTATTTGGGGGGGGGAAATGGGTTTCTCACATTTTTCCGGAAATATTAAAATGTATATTTCAGAACAAATATATACGTTTTTCGATCTTAATAATTGTGTTGCAAGGAGAAAAATCAGCTGTACCTAAAAATTTATCATATTCGTTTTTTGAAGAGCTTTTCTGCCTCGTTTCCAATAAAGTCTCTATGTTGGCCTTCGTAATAAGTTTTACGTTCTGAAAGTGCTCCCATTGGAACTTTCGTGGTGGAATACACACTTCCATTTCGCAAAAACGTTCAATTTTGCATGGTTCAGGCGATATAAATGAATTTGTAATTTCTGATCACATTGCGTCTGCCTTTCACTGTACGATAAATATAAAAGTAGATTACAATGAAAGCTATGCCACCACGTTTATGGGATAGTTATACATCTGAATTACATGTTCGGTCTATTTCCCTGTCAGTATTTTAATTGGAAAACGGCCGACGAAATGACATTCATAAAAGCGGTTGCACGTGACATTATCACATGGTTGTTTCAATCCACGGTCCATTTGGGACCGTGTAAACGGGGGTGTTATGTCCCACTCTATCACTGGCAGCTTACGCATATTCTGGTTTATTGCTTTCTGACTGTTTGACTGTAACTTAGTACTCGTACGCTGCTCGGTTCTCAGTTGCCCGACAGTTAGTAACCTACTTTGATACCCGGTATTTCTCTGAAGATAGGGCAAATTCTCATTTGTACCATTCCAGCTACAACAGGTCAATCCTCATATCATGGATGCTCGTGATACTGACGATTGTTGGTTTATGTTTTCACCGGCTGCATGCTAAACTGATGGTAATCTGTATGTCTTCTAATTTTTTGCCAGCCCATATTCCCCGTTTAGGATCCCGGAATGCCATCCCAAGACCTCAATGCTTGTCAGACCACGGATCGTCACTGCGGCTTGATGTTATTGAAAGTTCAGTGTCGGTTGACCGCATTACCGCCCAAAGGTACGCCGTTCACCCCGTTTAAATTTTATGCTTAGAACACCAGTTACCAGCCCCCGAGCTAAAGGGGTGTGCGATAATGGAACTTCCATGTTGGCTGCATTGAATACATTGTCTGAAGGGAAGACTAGGTATTCCGTCCGAAGGTAATTTCGCTTATCTTTTTTACATTCTGCAGAACTTGGTTTAGAACGCTAGATGTGCAGACAAGGACGCTATTTCTTAGCCGGTCAACAAAGGCTATCTGCAAGTTATGCGGACGTAGCACTCAAATAAGTTGGGTGCCAACATCATAAACGGTACAATTGTATTTTACATACGTTGTCGTACGTTGGACGGCATATCAGCCGTAATTACGGCTTCTGCAGTCTCACCAAAATGTTCTTCAACAGAACTGAGGAAGATCAGTCTAATAAATTTTGCAAGGTCCAAATCCAAGTTTATCCTGCTTTTTTCTCTGAAGCTTTTATCAGTGTTGTTCATAGGTTATGCCAACCGGGCAGAGTAGCTATTAGAGTGAACACATGCTTCATACTTAGGCGCTGTTCATATATTAAGCCAACTTAACGGAGCAACAAATAGAATGAACGCACACTGCATAATTAAGCCTTGTCCACAGATTAAGTCAGCTACACGGGACAGCTATAAGTGTGAACGCATACTGTATCGAATTTCGGAGTTCAGTCATGTGAAAATTTGACCCGACCCTGTTCCCCCTAAATGGTGAACATTCGTTGATGTATTGGAAATTTGTGCGACGGTTCAAGAGCTACGTTCAATCTAAAGTGTCGGACGATGGCCAGGGTCTTCTCTGCTTGATGTATTACTGGATGGGTCGAGCTAGTGAGTTATTATATGAAAGCGTCATGCTAGAAACCAGCGCTGGCTATCACAGAGTACGGCCGTTGCCAAAAGAACCTTACGGACAGCCCTATTTTTCCGCTAGGTTCATGATAGATGGAACACTGCCCAACGGCAAACGTGTGGATAACAGCGTTGAAGCCTCGTCGCAGCTGTCCGTACGAATGCAGAACTGCTCTATTGCATAGGGTCAAATGAATCATATGGTCGATCTCGGCTCAGTGTCAACATAAGAGCGTATTGTGAGGGCTCTACCCTTGCATGCGCAATATTAATGGGCAGAAAATGCGGATTGCAATTTTGGTATGGCACCAAAACCGTCTTTTAACGAACTTACCGAAGTTATCTCAGGTTTTATGATGATTGCACGCGGCAGGTGTGGTCAAGTAGTTAATGAAAGAGAACTGAACGACTGGAGGACAATGCGTTTGTTTGGAATCAGTCGTCAAAATACGAGAAAAGCCCCCTGTGTGTCATCCAGCCTTTTCGTTGACTGAGATAGGATAAATGATCTTCGTGGCGGTTCTGTTTTACGCTCTCAGGTACACGCCCTCAAGGTGTGTGATTGACTCCTAGCCATAAAGGTGCCCAAGGGATGGGACAGCTTGCGACCTCTGGAATGCTGCTCTGTTTGCCTCAAGTTATATCACCGCGCTTCAGGCTGCAGGGTTAGATCGCGTTGTGGCGTGGACGGCTGCGACCGGCGTTCCCACAGTCTACTGCACCCCATGTGTATATTACCCGTAGCTGATGACCATAGTAAAGACCACGGTGCCTGCAATTTGGCTAGTACTGTTGAACGGCATACAAGACTGGGCATATTTCCGGTGAAAACTTACTAGATACATGGTTCTCTGTCAACGTATGCATTCTTAGGCCCTGGCTCAGACGCCAGTTTAGTGAAAAATAATCTGCTCGAGCTTATCGGTGTTTCGGGCGATCAATCCATCCTGCCAATTACAACTATGAGTTGATTAACTACCAACCATTGCAAGGGTGTCCGCCTGAAAATTGTCTCCGTGGGTGGGCAACAGACGGTCAACATAAACAGTACTTACTCAGTGACCAATTTATCCATACAAACTGTGTCGTCGATAAAAGTGGAAGTAGAGAGGTAGTCGCATCTGACAGGTCTTCCGCTTAATCAGATTCATGATGCAAAAGTGACCGTCTTAATCGGCTGTGACGTGCCTGAGGCTCACTGGGCGATGGGCCAGAAACTTGAAAAGCGCGGGCAGCCTTATACAATCAGATCGTTACTTGGTTGGGGTCTTAGCGGGCCTTTGCAAAGAAAGCCACAAAAGAATGTGTTGATAAACTATATCTCTCATGATAGGACTAATCAGACAGATACCATCGTCAGGTCGGACACCAGAGAGTTTGGATATACCATGTCATCCGAGCCGTCCATGTCGTGGAAACATCACACAGCCCTATCGATCGTGCATAATTCGATGAATTCAGTTGACACGCACTGTAAAGTTCATTCTCTATGGCGGGCTGAGACGATGTTCGAAGGCAATAATTATGCATTAGCGTCAAGAAGATTGTCATATATGAGCAAAATATCTCTGTGGAACGAAACCCCACATTCGCAGTACGGTGCGGTCATTAGCAACCAACTCTACGAGGGTTACTTGGAAGAGGTTGCTCACTGTCACATTGAGCCAAGTTATCCTGGACGGCGGTGTCTACCACGGCATTCCCTAATGAACCATGAAAAACCACGCAGCCAACCCGTTATTGCTGGTAACCAACTGAAGTAGGATGATTGGTGCTGTGACCTACGCATTCTGAGCGATCTGCCTGTTCCCCACTGTATTCGACCTGGAAAACCTATCAACCCACAGAGCGCGGAGTCGCACATCTTTGGCGAGGTATCGAAATTTGGTTACGGCGTCGTGGCCTATATGTGCCTCTGCACGGCAAGCGGGCAGCAGGATTCATCACTGTTATTTTCCAGATTTAGACTGACTGCATTGAGAACTCTTACTGTTCCCCCACTATAAATGGTTTTCGCTGTTCTGGCTGTTCGTGTTCACGAACCCACGTGGGTGATGATGCGATCATCAACGCAGATGAACTTGGATATAAGGGGCGAGATCCCTATCCTCTGGCTGCTCGGCCTCCCGAGTTGGCCTAAGCTTCTGAATATTGTAGCCTGGTTGCGCGGATTAAAGTAATATTGGTTCCTCGCAAAGCATCGAAAAAATGATGTTACGGTTGATCGAAGTCACCTGAAGTTGAGCGAAATTCAGTCTACTGAGAAAGATACCCTTCATCTGGTTCAGGGGGATAGCTTTCCAGATGAGTTATCTCCACTGATGAGGTTGCAGAAGTCTGAGTAAGCAGCCCAGTTGTCAAAGGGAAGTTTGCCTCATGAGTTGAACCCCACTCTGACTGATGGCTGATATAGAGTTTCAGCTGAAATATCCAGTAGTTATTCTCAAGTTTCGTCAGATTGCAGAATTGAGGGTCAATCACGATCCTATGCTTGAACGACATCGCGGCACGTCACCCGTCTTGTCGTAATCATTTAATTTGTCTCAATCAGACGACGCTACATTTGTTCAAACAAAGGTGGAAGCCAGCCAGTTATCTGGCTGGGATCTTTTGGAGTCGCTGGACGAAGCAATATCCCCCTACCCTAAAAGTACTGCAGAAGTGGATACATAAAGAACGCAGTTTTAGGCCAAGGGACTTCGTACTGACAACTTCAGAACACTTACCAAAAACGCATAGCCTTTAGGTGTGATAGTAAGTTGTGATGTTGACGAAGATGGTTTAATGTGGACTGCTTTAGTGAAAACGAAGTCCGGTCACGTGAAGCGAGATGTCAGACGTCTGAACTTTTCAGAGGAAGAAGTGACGTAAACAGGATGAGCGCAATTGGCAACTAGTCCGCATTGAGGTTACAAGATGTGAGCCATAGAGACCGGCTTGTGTTCTTCATCGTTGGACTCCCCAGCCGTAATGCGTGCATATGTTCTCGGAAAGCAATAGGCTTCCCTATGTCATTTGTTTGAAACATTTTGTGGAGTAGTGTGGACCACACTTTTGTCACAATATTTGTGATAGATAAGATGATGGCTTAAATGCAAACAACACTAATCGTCTCTCGGTGTGACGAAATTTCACGTTCGGGGCACTCGTAAGGAAGCACGTATGCTGAGATAATTTGCCTTAGAATCATCAGTAAGACAAAGTCATTCACAGACAGATATTCGTTTCACTGTATGGCAACATCCGAGTGAGCAAGCACAATTATCCATTCCTGGTTATTCGCTTCATCTACTGAAGCAGTTCGAATCTTACGTAATCCAACGCTTACGACCTGCTGACACTATTGCGTAAGTTGCGCCGGCTTCTCTTCTCAGTGATTGATCTTATCTTGCAACAAACCGGCAAACCAACTTAACAGGGTAATTTCCGTAATGAAGCGCTTTCAAGTTACCTAACGCGGACCGATATGGAGATGGACAACTAACGCAACGAATAACTCACCAAATTGATCCTACGACGGACATACTGCCATAACCATCTTCTCCGTGACCAATGAGCACGCAGAAATTAACAGCAAAACGATAAGTACCGCGATAAAAACAATGTATATGTACATTTCAGTTGGAAAATTGATAGAGCCCAAGAAGTGGCAGAACTTATCAGCCATTCCCGTTAGAGTTGAAGGCATTTTCTAATCCAGCGCTCTATATGCGAAATCCGATTTGAACAGAAAAATCTGAGGAAAACGAATCACGAAAATTGATAAAACGACAGGTAGTGAAAAGAATAAAAATAGGAGGAACACAAAAAAGAACACAAAAATATCATAACACAGTAGTTTCCGGGAGATAACGGGCTGAAATGTGAGGTCACAACACGAATCAACGAGACTTGTAACAGACATGGCTTCACCACATCAAAACTGAAGTCTATGTGAAAACGCATTACAGACACCTACGTGGCACCTGAAATTAGACAATGATTCTGACAAATATCCACTTCATGTCAATGATTTAGCGTTAAAAGTTGTCAACATGTGAAGTCATAACACGACTCAACAAGACTTGCAACAGACAGGGCTTCTCTATGTTAAAATGTGAGGTGTACGTTAACCAGGTGGATGTACTCCCAGTGGTGGCAGTAGTTTTAGGGAACTTGGCGCTTCATTTTGACATACGTATTTGTGTTGATCCAATTCTACTAGGTCATCCTGGGCAAAACAAGATATCACACAAATTAAGGGGCACTTCTGAATGGTGGGTTAACTGCAACCAACCTCATACATGCATCCACGTTAAACCTTACTGGTTCGTGTTTTCTTCTGGCTTCTCCCTCCAGGCTTTTCTTTGCGTCTTCCAGCTCCGGCTTGCTGTTTTAATTAAATGACCCTCGTAAATCTAAAGGTTTTTACCTGTTTCCGATAGGTTCCTGAGTATCGACGTTTTGATCTCTCGCCGTCCCTGTCTTTGGCTCCTCGGAAATACCTCATGAGGAACGAGCGGCCTTAATAGCATGATAAACAGCTTCAGATCAGCGGTCGCGAGGAACTTCCCGTTAATAGAGAATAATCTCACTGTGTCAGGAATAGACGAGGCTGCTACCGTGCTATTCACCATAACGGTTGAATGACATGTTGTCCAAAGAACTCCCATAACAGTAGTAATAATGGTATATTTGTTAACTCGTTTGTGACAAACACGCTCAGACTAGAGTGATCAGTATACATATGGCAGCGTGAAACGGAAGCCGTACTTAAAATTGTTAATTGTACAATACACCAATTATGAAAATAAAGTTACAAAACGGACATAATAATAGAGGAAAACTCTAGTTTATGAAGAAGCATTTGGCTCACTTGCTTCTAAAACGATAGTTCTCAAAATGTTAAATGTTCGATAAAAGTGCCAAGTGGTTACATCAATTCTCGCTTCAAAAGGTTAACGTAGGCCTTATGTTCAAGGTCATGCCAGAAAAAAGATTTCTCAGGATGGAAAAAAATGAACAGTCGAAGAAATTCGCCATCATTTGATATAGATGGTTCTGGAAAAATATGTAGAAACTTTTTTGAAGATGAAGGAACATAGGAGGGTTCCAATTTTTGCGGAGAATTGGACGATTTTCCGGACTGGGCTTCGCTGTTTCCTCAAATTTGACGGAATTTCATAGACCTCGCAAATTGTCCAACCATTATGAGATTTTGATTGTCCGGACGTTATGGAATGCTGTCTCACGTTAGAATTTATCGTGGAATCGAGAATGGAAAGCAAACTCACGTGATAAACAGGAGAACGTAAAATTACCATGTGAAGTGTGACGAACAGTGGAATCTGATATTTTCTGGCCAAACCTTTAATATAAAATTTATAATTTTGTACTAGTCAATAAAATGTATATCTCCAACAAACAGTTGTTATCGTATAACGCGAATAAAAATCGACTCACAGCTTTTCTTAGTATATGACTATAGCCGAATGCCGATGTCGATTTAGTATACACGGCCGTTATGTGTCATGGAAAAGATGTTTGGCAACACGGGAAGTTTGTCAGGTGGTCTGCTAGGATAGGAAGAGGAACACATTTGTACGTAATCATATTAGGCGAACAGGCTAAGTTATATATATATATATTCCAAACAGTTTTAACGTGCACAGCTATTGCATAATAGTCGTTAACTATACGCAACTGATAATCATTAAGTATGGAGTAAGAGTGTGCCAGGTTGGTTTGGTTACTAGGAACGGGGGTGTGTATGATGTTACCATATGTTGGCTATAGTTTTGTTGTCCAGCTGCAAGTTCTGGACATAACTGTGTAAAAGATCTATTCTGTTAGAGAAATAATAAGTTCCGAAATTGAGAAATTCCTCAAATGGTGAAGTTGATAAATTTGATTAGTTCGAAGTGTATATGTCGTTGCATAATCTGGTATAGGTTTACCATCAGATGTTATTAGATGAGATCAGATGTTTAGATGTTATTAGGTCCGTTTTCAAAGATATCGTCTTCAGGCAGGCAGAGTTTGAAAATAGACATGACGTTCCTTAATGTCAGGAAAGTTTCTAAGCTTCGTTTGAATTGACGAATATTCTTACTGGCTCTAATTGCATGCGGGAATTTGTTCCAGATGTAGGTATACTTCACTAGGAAAATATTTGAACGCAGTTTTTATGAGATTTAAGAGCCATCAAGGTGAACTCTTTGTTCCTGATGTTGTATTTTGAGCTATGCTAAAGGCGAATCGCGAGTTTGACAGTAAGTTTATTGCCATAAACTAGATTATACATGAGTGCAAGGTTCAGCCTGAGACGCCATAACCAAAGCATCTCGCAGCGTTCTCTGTAGTTCAAAGAAGACGGGTAACCCACTAAACCTTTTGTGAATGCATGTTGGAGTCTTTCCAGATTTAGCCTATCAGATTTGCGCAAGTTAACATATATGAACGTGCAGTACTCAAGTTGGGTTCGTACGCACAGCTTATAAAGATGTAGTCTAGCTGGAAGGAGGAAGAATGAGTGCTTAATGCATCCAATCGTTCGTCTAGCTTTAGCTATTAAGAAAGATATATGTTCGGCGAAATTGAATGAGTTTGAGTAACGTATACCCAGGTCACGGACTGATTTGGCAGTTGAAATACCATGACCACCCAGCTTTATAAAAATCTCTGGTATATGACAACCGTGTGCGACAATGGTGGATTTATTGGCTGAGAATTTCATCAGCCAAGTTTGACACCAAGACTATAATGACATGAAGACCTCCCGTATATTTCCTGAAAAAGAATTGAGATCGTCGAGAGGAAAAGCGTAGGCAAGTTTGATGTCATCAGCGAATAGGAATAGTTTGCCATGCTTGACAACTTTACATATATCATTTATATACATAAGAAAGAGTAACGGTCCCAGGACGCTCTCTTGAATCACTCCACCGGTGACTGATCTGGGCGTTGAGCTGTTATCTCCTAGTTTCACCGTTTGTGTGCGGTCTTAAAGGTATGAAGCAAACCAGCTGAGCAGTGGGTCACTTATACCAAAAGATGCCATTTTCATCGGAAGGCGCTTATGAGGCACACGATCAAAAGCTTTTTGCATGCCCAAAAGTATAAGAATAATTGCATTCCCTGAATCAGCAGATTTTGTAACATGCTTAAAGAATTCCGGCTGGCACGTCATGCACGAACGTTTGCTGAGGAACCCATGCTGGGAGTGGTTTATAAGATTTTGTGATAATAAGAATTCAACCATGCGACATTTTATTATCCTTTCCAACACTCCTGAACAAATTGAAGTATGGTTAATGGGACGATAATTGTTCATGTCTTGTCGCGAGTCATCTTCGTAACGGGGCTGAATTATAGAATTTTTCTATTGGAGAGGGGAGGAGCCTAATGGTAGAGACAGTGCATAAATATTAAACAAAAGGAGAGGAATGTCAGCCCCTCCATGTTTGAGAGCAACAGATTGTATACCCTCTGGACCAGGATGATAAGAAGGTTTGAAAGTAGCTAACTGAGAGCATATTTTTTACTGCATCAACAGTAACGTGGCTTAGGAACGTGTTTGTTTTTACAGGGAGAGATGGAGGCAATAGATTTTCTTCAATGTTGATGGAAGCAGCGAAATATGAGTTGAAGGCCTTGCAGATTGTTACAGGATCATCTATGATGGTTTTGTTCTGTAGTGTAACTATTGAGATAATAGGGTCTCTCGTACAGTTCCTATGTTTCAATAACTGCATCAACTGAGAGCTCTTCTCTTTGCTGTTCAGCGCATGTTTTTCTTCATTTGAGTGGAGCATTTTAGTTCTATAGTGTCAAACATTTTATGCATTTGAATAATAAGGGAGAAATCATGTGTTTTTCGGTGTCGCGATTTCAGGCTCTTCAGCTTACATTGCTCTTTTGGAGTGAGGATCCTGCCTTCACCACACACATTACGGCGTTTTGATTTTTCCGGGGCTAAGATACTTATACAAAACCTGAAGTGTTCAATAAATACTTCGGTTGCAATACTAGGGTCAGAGGTCAGAAAGAATGTGTTCCACACCATGGACCTCAACATAGGGGCCAACATC
Source organism: Paragonimus skrjabini miyazakii (assembly GCA_014338405.1). Classification (NCBI taxonomy): domain Eukaryota; kingdom Metazoa; phylum Platyhelminthes; class Trematoda; order Plagiorchiida; family Troglotrematidae; genus Paragonimus; species Paragonimus skrjabini miyazakii. The sequence continues at coordinate 6,159 of JTDE01001623.1, read as the reverse complement.
TTCCAGTCGATTAACTTTATTTGCGATAACATATTATGTTCGACTATTTTTACAGCTTTTAGGTCAAACATGAAGTTGACCATGTTGTGATCACTTCCTGGAAACTGTTCTAGGACGGATACTTTAGCAGAAGAGATACCTGTTGTAACAGAGATCTAAAGTGTGGTCTAGTCTGGTAGGTGCTAAAACGTGTTGGCACTAACCATTTACTTGGATACACGCAAGAAACTCTGCTTGATTTGTAAGGGCTATGAAAGGGGTCCAAGAAATATTGGGCATATTGAAATCTTCACCAATTATTTTGCACTATGTGGGCAAAGTTGACACATAATTCAGTCTATTAATAAGGTTGGTCATGTCGTCATGAATGGCGTTAGGTGGTCTGTAGACGCATCCTAAGGATAGTTCGCGGGATTCAGTTGACAGTGACAGCTACAATGAGTCATCCATTCTATCAAGACACGGCTCATTGAGTGTGGTTGCAGAATACTGCTTCCTTAAGTAAACTGAACATCCAACGCCACGTTCTGTGCCGCGATTTTTACGGAACATATGATAACCCATAACATTTAGTTGTGCGGTTGAAGTCTCAGGAGTACACCAAGCTTCAGTGACCACAATAATGCAAGGATTATATAAGAAGATGG
>JTDE01001622.1:135426-150905 GCA_014338405.1 Paragonimus skrjabini miyazakii | reverse complement strand
CATTTTCATCATCTTGTTTATCGGCCACTGAGTCACATATTTCCCAAATACCCGCTGACAGATTATCATGTTACTGCCAAAGTTACTCCATTTAATGCGAGGTAATTGGTGAAGACAACGGTGATGGAATACCTAGAACCTGTATGAATCGTCCGCATGAATGAGAACCGGGCCTTTGCTCCGTAGAACACAACTGAACGCCTATCTAACCCTGTCTTTAGTCGGCGGATGAACGACACGACCAGTGACGTCGATTGGCTTCAACTGTTTGATAGCATTTGCTTCGGTAGTGTGAGAAATGGTTTCTCGATGTGTAAAAATGGGTGAGAACGCCAGCAAACTGTCAGTTTCATGGTTCGTTTCGAGTACATTACGTGCGGGTGATCTGAGTGACCTTTAATTACCGAATGGTCGACACACATCATTTCATGCTTAGCAAAAATCCCGTATTCCTGGTTCGTGGCTCCATCTCGACTACCTCTATGTACGTAGGACTGCACTCACAGAAATATTGATACATGCGATGCGAAATTAAACCCTGAGATAAACGGCTCTTCACAGTATACATTAACACTATAGTGGTGTCAAACTTGTTAATAACTTGGCGCCGTAGAAAGCCCAATGAACGAGCGAAACTGATAGTCATCTCATGATTAGGTAGACATCATTGTTCATGAAATGAAGTCTACTGTCTACCACCTTTTATTCGGTTAACTGGACGGATCAGCCATTTTTTTGTGGTTTCCTGAATCATCTGACAGGTCGTTGTGGATATTCGCCTGTTTTTGATGCATCTTCAATATCTCGCATTTGTTTTTCGATTTTGTCAGCTGTCCAGGTTTTCCTGGTTCCAACGGACTTTTTTGTGTTGAATCGCGACAAAATGGTAGTAAGCGCCCTCTGATGGTATCCGATCTGTGTTGGATTAGTGCAACCTGCCCAGATCGCCTGTGAATTAGAAAACAATGTAAATCACATGATTACATTCCGAATAGGTTTATCCCTGCTAACATCACTGTGGTCGATCCTAAAGTTTGGTGTAGTTTTGCTTGTTTGAATGAACTTCGCCTGTCCTTGGCCAATCGAAGGTTGATAGTTTTCGAGGCAAGCACAGCTACCTAATGTGCCTGTACACGCATGAGTGCACTGGATGTGCACAGCTCACACTTTGTAGTCAAGCGGGCTCAATACTGACAACCTTGAGGACTGGGTGGCTCGCTTGTTCTACCCAGAACGCACCTCACGTGCTTTTCGAGTGTTCAGTCGATGGAACTAACGCCACTAATTGTCGAGTGTTGTTGCGACAGTTTTCACACAGATAAGCCTAGATTATGAGAACAAAGACATATAGGTAAACATATGTTTTCGATAATTCATATTCACGCCGGTATAATTATATATGGAGTAAACAGAGTTAGGTCGATATATCGATTGGATCTATGACAGAGAAACTAGGTCACCGGTCAGTCGAATTGGCGATGACTTGATTGTTCGGTTACGTCACGCTTGTCCATTGGTTTGACCGCGCAGGTTGGCCATTTATTCGGTGGATTTGTGGCCATGGTAGGTGCAGCGCTTGAACAAACCGTTTTTGATGACATAATACCGGGTCAAGCAGCCTAAATTAACCAACTGGAATTTTGAATTACTTTTGTGATATGAGTGAGTCCCCATGTTGAGAGGTACTGGCATATCGATTTGTTACTGGTATCGATTCGGGACACTTAGTGCCCACAGTAATTTAGCTGAGAAAACGGTTGAGGCTACGTGGGCAAACACTAAGGTGATAAATCAGTATTCCCGTCAAAATGAAATAAGGGTGTTCCAAGCGTAAGTAGCGTGAAACGCATCTTATTGCGTTCTCATTTCTGATAAATGTGCGTCGTTGTAAGTTAACAGTTTGGATTCAGCAATGGCAGAACTCCTGTTTACATTACTTTCTCATCTCGTTGTTTTAGCCACGAAATGTGTGAACGGAATGATGTCGAGAAAAAGTGACCAAGACGATGCTTTTGTCAATGAATTTCACCGCTAGATAGGCAATATTTGATGCTGCACCTGCTCACGCAGCTACTATACTTTTATTGTGTACATTGTCTTTTTTTAACATAGCAAAATTTGAATTGACATGATCGAATGTGATTTATGAAATAGTGGGTAATCAGTTGCTACACTGAGCCTCCAAATTTGTACGGCCAAAGCTGTGATTTGTGTTACCAGTTTATCAAATGGTTAACGCATATGGTGTACAATTGCAATGATGGTGTAATGCACATCAGGCTGGAGATGACAGTCTTTTAAAGCGGGTGTTCGACAGTCATTCTGGATTTAGATGGAACACGCCTGTGTACCAGAAGCGTAGTAAATCATGCACACAACTCACAATCGGAAGCAAAGATTACTTCAGCAATCTGCACTACAACTGAACAGGATAAGTAGCTTAGTTGCAGTGATGCTGATCCGTAGGATCAAGTGTCTCTCTTTGTCGTTAGCGCAAGCAACAATGTGTGATGGAGTTAACAGGGCTTCCTCCATTGTGGTAACCTGGAGCAGCATCATTAGCGATCTGTGCCCGGGTTTCATTGTAGTAGAAAACATGTAATGTCAGCTTTATGTTCAATCTTTTTCTCATTGTCCAACTATTACTCGGCAAGGTAATTTACTGTTTGTTGTATTACTGAGGATTCAAGAAATCAGCAATTCCGTTACTTAATGTACTCAATTGTTGTATGCCATGCTCTGTCATCTTCATGTGATTTACGCCTGTAGTCGATTCATTTAGCCCGAGACAAGACATTTTAGTTGTGTTATAATGAAGAGATCTCATGAGATTTTCGATTCGGGAGCGTACGAAGTTGAAGATGAGGTATCCCAAAGCGTTGGGCTTGTCTTTGAGAAGCCGCAGTCATTCAGGTTCATTCGCATTGTTAAACATCAGGGCCTAAGAGTCTTTTTGTAGATGGCCCTGATTCACAGTTGACAGTTTAATCCCTAGTAACAGATTCGCTCGCGCAATTTCGTTTCTTTCCAGCGGTTTTAACGGTTATACTGTCACCTCCTAACATTTTTGCCAGACAAAATTCCCACCTTTGAAGGTCCTAAGACAGGGTTTGGAGAAGTTGCAATCAATACTGTAATGGAAGGTTTGATAACCCCGACCGGTTCAATAATTAATGTGAAGAAGTACAGACATGTAGGTACTTATGATGTTGAATCCCTAGGTTTTCTCCATGCACGGTAGTCATACTTAAATTGCAGTCTGCGGTCATTAGTTCTGTGCAGTTCAATGGATGCTACCGATGGTCGATTAAGCGCAAGGGCATATCCGCCTAGCGTTCTAGTATGTCTGACCACAGTGAGTCAGGCGGGCCTAGGATCTAGCCAAACTCCACCCATCGTGAGTGATTTTCGAATGGCGACGATATTTTCTGGGTGAGAACGGAACCTCGTTTGAAAGGTTGTCTGCGGACGAAGGCTGGTTGCCCAGTTACTTTTAGTAGTTCGCATTTTCCGGTCGATCACTGGAAACATTGGTCGATGAAACCGTGGCTTGTGACAGATGCATAGTAGGGTCCGAGTACCGTGTTGCATCGGTAGAGGTGGTTAAACATTTAGCAGGTTTGGTTTTGGCTTACGGAGCCGGTTGACAGAATGATGTTTGGAAAAACAGACCGGAATCAGGACGTTTTTGTGGGTTTTCTTAGAGGTTGGTTTTCTGGAACCAACTGAGGTGGTAGTTAATGGGTTGTGCTAATTGTGGGCGACGCCGATGCGCCGTTCTGGATTGGGAGAATGGGGATCCTTGTGGGCAAGCAGACGCCTGGACATGATGAGCTTGTGCTTGATACTGGCAAAACGTTGGGCGCGCCGACCTGTTGTCCCCGGTCGATGCTCGAGACTGTACGCTACAAGTACAACCACTTTTTAATGTTTGCTGCTTATCGATGTGTCGCACGATAGCTGAATGAAAACCTTGGAATGTAGAGATGATTCACATGAGTTAGCATCGCATCTTCCAACATTGACTAATGAAATCTGTTAGTTGAAAAGTAAGCAGATCGTGTGCATTATGTTCTTCCGAGTGCTTTCGACGTTCGTCTTGCGATGGACGACTCTTGGAGGTAAATTTAGCGTGGCGCTGAAAACATCGAGATCAAAGTGCAATAATGCTTGTCGAATTGTCGCACTTCCAGTATATGTTAATGGATGCGTTGTGTGGGCTTGCACGCGTGGTAAACCTCTTTTCACATCGGAGAAAGGTCTGTCACTCTGGCTGGTATTTGCACTAAAAAGGCCAACGCTTCTCTCGTGGTTTTCAAAGAAGCAGCAAGGTTGCCATCCGGAGATTCCCAGGTGGGAGCCATTGAGGGACTGATTTTTCCTTGTCACGGGCTGTTCCTAATTTCCAATCCGTGGTCCCGTTCACTGTTATGTTATGGTGGTGTTATTTGGTTACCGATGGCGAGGGACCTCGGGATATAGTTATCAGTGGGAAGTGGTGGAGAATGGGGGTGTGAGAGAGCCGCCAACAGGCCAGTCGTTAGAAAGTTTGACAGGTGTCTCCGGTGTTGAAAAATACCCTAATCAAATGGTAAATGTGTTGAGAGTAATGGTAATATTAAATCGGCATCCAAAAAGTCGTGTTTGGCTACAAGAATCTGGTCGATATTTAATAGCTCAGCTATAAAGCCATCAATATATGTCAAATAGAATGGTATGAATGCGCCGCTAGGCAAGATCTCATAATTTTTAGTAGAATCTAATGAAAAGTAACAAATAATAAGATGTCCCTAGTTAATGATAGTAAAACTAAGCGAATGGTTAAATCTGTTGTACTTAAGAGCCGAAAACAATTTCGCAGTAGTATCTGATTTCAGGATATTCTTCTATGTCAACAACATGCACCGTAAGAACCGTTTACGTATTTCCAGCTGGAGCACGCGATATACAGTAACACTATAAAAATCATGAAAGGGTGGTTGTACGTGTGACCGAAGTCACACACAGACGTCATATCAAGTCGCTAAACAATGAAAAACTCTAATGTGTGTAAACCTCCAAGATCCATGCGTTGAACGATGAACCACATCAACGGGAAGCAAAAATAGGTTTTTGCAATATTCCGACGTTCGACAGAAACGTGGCTCCGTTAGTTCATGGAACTCTGCGACGAATCGCAATTCACTGAAAGACCCAAGAGAAAATCTAGTTAGCTTTTGAGGTGTTGTCAACGAATTGAATGAACATGACGAGTTTTAATAAAGTTTTCAAACACTATCGAGAGCGTTCGGTCAGGTTCCATCCAACTTATCGGCAATCAGTTACATAGGTGGAGACAGAGGATTCAAGTGTTGTTCTTTTACACATTTTATTGAAGTTGAAGGAGCATACTTATGTCACAATAACAGGGCTAAATCAAATCACCTTCTTAGTAGACCCTCTTAGCATCTGCGATTGATTCCAACATTCCACTGAACTCTCATTTGACTTGGCGTAGGCTATTTGCTCGTCACTGCTGCATTGTAAGTGTTCGTGTCAGTTTTATTCGCAGATGTTTAGTTTTTTGGCGTTATCTGCAGCGATCCATTTGGTTCAAAGGTTGGGCTGACTATTTGGGTCTTCCTTTGACGTAATGTCTCATCTTACTTTGGGAAGCGACACGAATCCATGTACTACACTTGTTTGCAGTGCCCTCACATCATTGTGATTGGTTTATGCTCAGACACCTGTAGTGACATGGAGTTAACCTCAGTCTACCTGTTGTACTATACACGAAGCACTTTTTAAAACACTAATTCACTTTGTGCGTAGGATCATACTGACGTTTACCTGCTGTCCGCTTGTTGTATGTGACCGCGCCTGTTTATTTGCATGCTTTTTGACCCATGCATGCCAGTGGCGCCATACACACTTCCGGTATGTTCGCGCATTCGACGAACAGATCCTGAAACCCCGTAGTTATTATCGCCAATCGATGTTGTTCAGTGTTTACAAGACTTATTGCAACCTTCTCTTATTGTGCGTTAGGTCTCCCAGTTATTCGTATTTCTATTGCGCGTCTGATATCTACCGCGTATATACAGGGATCATTAACTAGGTGCACACACGCACTAAACATCAAACAAACCACCAAGTGTACTACTGGAACAAGAGAAATAATCTGAGCATTCAGTCTGCCTTCTGATTACGAACTTCGATGATACTGTCATGGAGCCCACTCCTAACAACATCCGTACTGATGTCCTGTGGACGTACGTCGACACAACGTTCTTCTTGTCTGTGTAAACAGATTTTGGCCGATGAACTGCGTCTGGTGATGCATAGGAGACTACTCTTTGGAGTCTAATCGAACGTGTATTGTTATAATGTCGTCAACCCCACGTGACCGCATAATCCGGACTCTGACTCGCCTGAAGACTTGAGACAGAAGCTCTTGGATTAGTGGGTATCTGAAGATGAGCTCAGTAAGAAAGCATCGCGAGAGTCAAGGTGAAGCGATTTCGAGAATCGATTGGCCTACATGCGGTGTGATGTGTAAACTAGTTTCAAACATCGCATGATATACGTTGCCCAATTGTTTGTTCACATGTCACGTGGTGACGACTATATGGCGTTGCGATGTGTGCGGCCGCGAATGCGCTGGCCGTTTGGGATTAGTAGGTCACCAGCGTACTCATAATGCACCGTCGGCGAAGAGACAACGAGTACGTTAGGCTCAGGTGGGTCATATCAGTATATTTATTCTACTTTTGTTAATTATAGCATCGACCAAGACCATGGTCATCGGGCTTCCACATAAGAAACGAAGCACGAATCTAGTCCCGGAGTCGTGGCAGTGTTCAACAGAACGGCTTATTGACTCTGTAATCGAAAACTGCATACATAAAAAGCTCTATATTTGCCATTTTTCCTTGTCCCAGATAGCATTTATTATCTGGAGATGCATTACATGAAATAGTTAACACCGCTGTGGACAGAGTGACAATTTATGGTACTTCTTGATTTTCAAATTCACAGAAGTGGTTTAAATTGAGGATTACAACCGAGAATCTCAGACCGACATATGACTTGAGACAACAGAAATGATTGTCTTGAAGTCAGATCAGTTTTGAAGTATGGAATCTGCCCAGATCGGGATACAGTGAAGAGAATATCTGAGTTTAGTAACTGCTGCACGCCGCCCATATAATCACGCGACCTCAAGCTTATGAACTGTATCAATGGCTTTTGGACTGAAATATAGAATACACTGGCGTTTACCGTTATCGGAGTGCTCCTTGTCGGAAGATACCTTGTTAAATCTATTTTCTCCTTGTGCTGAAGTTAAAGGTGCCGCAATTATAAAAAGTGGCCTAGCCGCATTCATATAGACCTTTGTCTGACTAAATTTTGTCACACATCCGTTAGTGCGATATACTGCCGTGAGTGTATCTGCTGTTCGTCTGGCGGATCCTCATATTGGCTGCCTGGCATGCTTTTACCTGTTTAAATTTAAGTCCTAGTAAGTATAGCCATCTCGATATGCACAATGTGTATACCTGACCACCACTGTTGGAACAGTGCAACAGTCAGTTCTCACGATGGGAAACCGCACGGCATTGAAAACCAAGACTCAGCGCGTTAACCACGTATACTTTTACCGACCCTAAAAACTACAGTATACAGAGAAAGCACGTCAGGATAGCGGGACACGGAGTGAGTTATGATTTTAGCTCCGGGATGAATATTACAAATCAACAGGTTGACTAAAACAAAAGTGGGTGAAGTCCAAAATCATAATTATATAATGTAATGCGACTATCAAAAATATTACTGTAGTTGCTACACCACATCCTCCCGTAGGCTAAATATTCACATCAAAACTCGAATGCACGATCAACTCTTTACTGTAGCTACCCTATTAATTTATCATTGAATGCGTTTGTGTGTCCTTCGTCAGTTATGCCCTCTTCATTACAAAAATTTACGTGTGGGTAAATGCACACACTATGAATATCGACTTAGTATACCTTACAATAAAATACGTTGAAAACCCCTAAGTCCCTGGTGATTGGTGCTTATCTAACGTTAGTACGTTTTTAACACTGTTGACAGTTGCACAGGCATCGGTCTTGTCTCTGTTACTTTCAGTTGCTGGTTGCTGCGTCAGTTTACAAGAACCTTTGAAAGCAAGACTCGTGAATAACGCGCAGCGATCTGATCCCGTCGTGAATGTGTTGCCATATTTAAGGTAAACTTACCGATAGTCAACTATAGTGGCCTTTTTAGACCGAAAAAATTGCGTTCGCCTATGCTTCTAGTAATCTTTCCTAAAACTCTTCTTCACGAAAGAGTCCCATGAAAGTAAGTAAATCATCTGGAATAGTCGTACCTTCATTCTGCGAACAGGGGCATAATTCATGGTCAACCCTTTGTTTCGCCTTATATAGCTTGGTCGGTTCCCCTTCGTTTTCGTCCATAAACAATGTATTCCCATCTTGCTTACTGTGTTACTGTTAGTCTACCGGTACGGTTTTCTTGCATTTATAAAATCTGAGTTTTTTCAAATCGTTTACCACTGGAGGACAGTGGTCGTTTTATGTAGATATTCTAAGTTTCGTGTTTACTTAGTTTATAAATATATCTTTCACATTATACCCATTTAAGTTTGTTGTGTAGCCGTGAATATCAAAAAATTCAATGAAACTTTTGTCGTCCGTACCTCTGATCACGTAAGTGATCCCTGCTGCTTGCTGTACTTTTAGCAGGACCAGTCAGCTTCGCCTGGGACGGTGGCCGGATGACCCAGCACACGCGATGACTAACCAACCACCTTACTAAGACAGAGGACGCTAACATACATCGATGCTCCTCTGTAAAATTGTTCCGAAGTTTGGTTCGTGACGTTTCACCACAAAATCCTTCCAACCACCACATCCAGGTTCATTCCGCTTAATTACACCGTTGGAAGAGAGCAGTAAATGCGAGGTTAAATCTATCGACAGATTCAAGTCAGAGTTTGTGGGTATGTTTGATGTGAGAACGGAACTCGACCAGCAGCAGCCTCTCTGGTCACTACTTTGCCTGGCCTAAGCACAATCTCGTCAGCGTCGATGATGCAAACCCGTTAAAACAGATGTGGTCGAGGGTTGAGTAAGTCGATAGGATGTGAAGATCACGTTGATGTTTGCCGCACAAAATTTCATTGTACTCTGTCACCTGACCAATTTGAGATGGCGTTCGTGCAACAGCTTTTTACAACAAACCGTTTCAAGTTGAACATCACCCACAATTTATCGTAGCTGCCGCAATCCCATAGACTTTCCAGTCGGCCCTTTTCGAAAAGAAGCACCAGACTCGAGTTTCGCTCTCATCAGAGCTCGTCAGTAGTGCATATCCTCGCCACTGCCGGGACTAGAACTACGGCCACGCTGTTCATGAGGCAACCGTGTTTACCACTGCGCCATTGACCTCACGTTAGGCACGACCGAATTATCGTATGTGAACGCTCAACCACTTTCGCTTGTGAGTAATGATCAGGTTGCCCGATCGTCTCGAAATGGAGACACAGTAACTGTCCTGTTAACTCCTGTCGATAACCGCGCGATTAGGACTTCCTAGACAGGTCGAATTCTCCGTTCTCATTAAACCTGCCAAGCGAAAGTGGTTGTGCGTTCACATATGATAATTCGGTCGTGCCTAACGTGAGGTCAATGGCTCAGTGGTAAACACGGTTGCCTCATGAACAGCGTGGCCGTGATTCAAGTCCCGGCAGTGGCGATGATGTGCACTACTGACGAGCTCTAATGAGAGCGAAACTCGAGTATAGTGCTTCTGCTATTCGAATGTGGCCGACTGGAAAGTCTATGGGAATGCGACAGCTGCGATCACTTGTGGGTGGTGTTCAACTTGAAGTAAACCAAATCCCCAACTACTCATCAGTAAACAAACCGTTTGTCAGATTAAAGAAAAGAGTATCTAGGTTTTGGAAGTGGATAGTCGGTTAAGGCATTGTTTTCAATCAATGAGCACTGTGTCATCTGGATACTGCAAGTTGATAAGTATGCATTCGTCTGGAATATAGGGGAGATCGTATTCTGCAAAAACACGGGTTAACTTGGAACCCTATCAGTGACTGAAACGAGAACTGCCAACAGTGGACACGACCAAGGTGACCATCCTACCACGTAGTGCTCGAGAACCAATGACATTCTATACCGCATCAACATCGATTGCCAACTGATTGTTCGAGTGCTCTCGTCTACCTACGCTCATTAATCGTTTGAACCGTCGATTTACGATCACATTCTCTCTGTTATTCCCCTTGCTGACCATTGAGCCAAATTATGTAGTTGTACAGTGAACTAGTCAAACACGAGTTAACGGTTTGGGTTAACGTAAAAGTTGTTGCAGCATCAAGATCAATTCTGGCTGCCTTACAAAGATGAAGCTCTTTGGCTACCCTAGTTATTTATCATTGACTATGATTGAGTGTTAGCTCTCATGTATACCTCTTTTACTGAAAACTTCGCACCTGCTTAGATATCTGCTTGAATGTGTCGGAGTAACCTTAAGCAACCTGCGAATTTAGGCGTACGACTCATACTATACGCTAGCTTTCTGTTTCGATGTATTATCATTTCATTTTCTTGCTCGCCTTTCTTGTTGTGACTCAGTGGTGTATTCCTTAGCTGATCACTGTTTTCTTCCTGAACGGAAGTTTTTGGTTTGTTTGATCGTACATCTTGTAAACTAGATCTTGACGGATCATCTAAATGACCGAGTTGTGACGTCTGCATTTTTTGTACTTTACTTGTACAGTAGTAGTGATAAGACAAATGTATATTTCTCAATGCAGTTATGAAAAACACGGCGATGAGTACGGTCAATACGTATAATTTCGGGTGATATGAATAACAACAGTGTAAATTGGCAATTATGAATATGCGCCACCAAAAATGAGTAGATGAAGAGAGAACAGCTGCACTTCACAATGCAAATGAACTTAAAGTGTAATGTAGAGAATAGTTCAGGTTCTGTACAAGATTTGATTCGAAACTGTTGTACCTCTTCAGTTTACTGTTTACTGAATTAAGAAGGCAAAGTGTCCGAAATGATAACCAAAGTCGTACAAAAGTGACGTTTTAGATAGTAAACAGTTAGGGGTTTGTATTACTTATACTTAGTGTGGCAGATGTCATAAGTTAAATGAGATCTAATTGCGAAAAATCCTGGCTTTGGCTGGATTGGAAACAGCATACCCAAACGCGGCATGCGCCCCGCCAGTTTAGCTACGAAGCCATGCCTGGAGCTGGAAAATTATTCGTTTGGTGGATTCCATATGACACTGTCTTGAAAGGGCAACTGAGTCCAACGTGAGATTTATGACCTCCCGACATGGCTTCGTATCTCAACCGTTAGAGCACATGCCGCATTTGGGCGGGCCTATTAGTGAATAAGTGGGTATGCACTTGGCTGTCGTCCACTAACAATTTAAAACCCCTTCCCTATAGACGAATCGAGACGTAGTCCCAACAGGCATCGGACTAAAAGAATGCGGTAGTGTTTGGAAATAAACCGTACCCGTCCGACAATGTTTTGAAATATGGTGAGTAGTTAGTTTTAACCTAATGTGGGACCAACGGCGGCAACCAAGAGGAGTAAGAAAAGAAGCGCGAGATGGGCTCCAGCCCACTCGGCGGCACTCAAAAGCGCGCAAAACGAAAAGTGCGTAGAACCATGGAGTGTGTGAAACATTGCTTTGAAAGGTACTGAATAAAGGACCTTGATGGATGGAATGACAGATGAGTCGTTAGGAAAATGGCGGACATTCGTTGCGTGCAATTAGTTGGGAAACTGAAGAGAGTGGCAGTGAGTTCGTATCACGTCTCTCATAGCAGACGTACACAAAATCATGCGTACAGAAAAGAAGCGAGAAAACATGGTTGCAGTCGGGATCCTTAGAGAAGCCATACGATTGCTGGTCAATGCAAGCCGTTTCTATCACGGGTTCGAATCGCAGGATTTTTTCAATAGTTTCTCATCTAAACCAAGCATTTCGTTCATTTCTACTATAAATGGCATTCAAAAATGTGAGGATAAATCTGTTGAAAAAGGGGGTAACATAAAACGCCGAATTCTTTGAAATTCAGGCAATCACTACTGGCAGTGCGTCATTAATGGCTTTGCAACACCCGAAAGTCAGAAAGACCGCAAACTGTTCCAGCACTGTTAGATTTTTAATGTCCACGTGATGTAACCTATGTTTGCACGTGAACAGTATTTGTACGATCAAAAATGAAGCACAACTTTACGTGCGAAACGGGAAGATTTTGTGTGATTATGTAAACTATTATGGATAACACTGTCATTTTTTAACACCCTTACAAAATATTAATCTATTGGTTAATGAAAATGGATCATGTTGCCAAACTTCTTTTGTATTATTCCATGACAAATGAGCTTCCGCCCAATAGGAATGGTGCATAATTTTGTCATAGAACTGTACAACGCGGTCGGTGTATTGATTGAAATCGACTTGTAATAAGACTTAAAATTAATTGATTGGTTTTCTAGGAGAATTTGAGGCGTGGAGAAAAGCATACAATGGACGATGGGAGATTGTAATGCTGTCAAAGGCGAAGATATTTGTTCGTCTCAAAGTTGTAATTTTACATAACTTTTGTTTACTAATAAGTACACACAAACAACACCAGATTATGCTAATCGTAATGTGAAACTAAATGAAGGTGGTTAATAACGCTAGTGTTGCGATCGATTGTTGAATAGTTTATTACAAAGAGGTATATATATTTATGCATTGAATACAAATTTGTTTTCCCAAATACATATTGGTTTTAGCGATCTAGTCGATTTATTGTTAACTGTGTTTGAGTTTCGAATATCATTTATATCCTTTTTGTTGAAAACCTACGTATGTGCTTGAATTTGTTTCTGAACAAGTACGGATATCGACAGTTGCCTCATCTACTCAAACGTACGGTTCGTGCAACACATTTGCTTAAAGCTCCACTGTATTATCGTTTCGTTTTATGTTCCCTTCACTCGTGATTTGAGTTGGTGTATAAACATTATAACTCGTACTTCATTAATGGCTTATCCTCGAACCGTTTTGCTAATGCACTCCACGCCACGAACTGGTGAGCCTGTTCAACGGGTATACTGTAATAGTCGTAATTAGTAACTGAACATTATGTTACTTTTGATTAACTGCATGATTAGTTACGCTGTACATAACACTGATTATAATCGAAAATCCTCGTAGCATCCATGAAAAACAAAGTTTCAGGGAACAGACTGTTTCCGATTAGTTCTCTTCTTTGACTGGTACAATTATATGAAATTAAGTAACGAGTTACAATGTTATTGATCAAAGACTACTGAAGAGGTAATGTAATTGGATAAGAGATTAACACTACTTCGTTGTGGTTAGGAACACAAACGAAGTTGGTTCTAGTTAGTCAGTGTTAATCAGGCTGGGACAGCGGGACGGGGACAAACTGTTTCACGGGTTGGGTTGTCGTAGAAATCCTGGAACCCGTGAAGAAAGAAATAATCACATACAATTCGAAAGATACTTTCGAATTCATGGACTCTTCGGCAAACCTAAACGTAACGGACAAGAAAATGCTGTCTCTTGATGTATCGTCATTGTTTACTAACGTATCATTGACAGAAACCATTAATTTTTTGTGTCACTATATTGAGAATTACCAAATTAACGTTGGACTGCCCGAAGAAGATCTTAAAGAATTATTATTGTTCTGTACAAGCAATATCCCATTTCAGTTTAACGGAGAGCTATATCGTCAGATGGATGGTGTTGCTATGGGGTCTCCACTGGGACTAGTTCTTGCCAACATCTTCATGAGCAAGCTTGAAAACAACAAGTTGGATGATGTGGTTAAAAAAACAAGCTATTGCCGAAGACATGTAGACGATATCTTTTGCGTAGTAGACAGTTTAAAAGACCCGCAGAAACTACTAGGCATTTCTAACAAGGTTCATAACAATATTGAATTCACACTGGAGGAGAAAATAAACGAACTAATGTCCTTTCTTGACGTGGTACTGATACGTAGACCAGATGGTTCACTACAGAGGAGCGTAGTTAGGAAGAAAACATGGACTGGTCAATACCTGCACTTCCATAACTACGTATCGCTAAGTGTCAAACGTGGTCTGATACGTTGTCTGACGAACAGAGCAAAGAGGATCTGTACAGATGACACGATATAGGAGGAAACAAAGAATTTACGGAAGATTCTTAGTACCAACACCTACCCAAAACATTACATCAACAGTAACATGAAGGATAGACAACCGCGAACCTTGGTGGGCATTCTCGATAAGAAGAACCTCTACTTATCGTTGTTATTCAAAGGTGATTCAGCGGCAGAGTTGATATCACGTCAAATCGCCAATGCTATCAACACGACTTATTATGCGGCTAGCTCTGTTGTTACATTTCACTCGAAACGGTCGGTTCAACTGAATTCGAAGGATAACGTGCCTAATAATGTTGTCTCTCTTTTGATCTGTTCATTCGACTGTTCCTATGGTTCAGCATACTAATAATTTACATGAAAGAATTCGTGAACACTGCCCCGCTTGGCTTCACTCTGGGACAACAAAATGCATTAGTTCATCCATTCTGGCCCATTTGGCCGATTGTAATCAACATACAGACACTAAGACAGCATTTCGTACCGTCTATCGGGTCCCGGCCACCTTGTTGCGAAAGGTTAAATGCTACCTCCTGTCGATAGCCGAGGCGGTCGCAATCCGACTAAGTCACCCGAATCGGTGTGTGCATAAATAATTCGTTCAAACCCTGGGATTCCCTTGGCCGAATACGGCCGCCCAACCCGTGAAACAATTTGTCCCCGTCCCACTGTCCCAGCCTGATTAACACTGACGAACTAGAACCAACTTCGTTTGTGTTCCTAACCACATCGAAGTAGTGTTAATCTCTTATCCAATTACATTACCTCTTCAGTAGTCTTTGATCAATAACATTGTAACTCGTCACTTAATTTCGTATAATTGTACCAGTCAAAGATGAGAACAAATCGGAAACAGTCTGTTTGCTGTAACTTTGTTTTTCATGAACACTGATTATATTGCAGTGTCGTTGGCTCATTTGCTACGTTTTTGCTGATTAATTGCAAGATTCAATACTATTTATCTTCAGCGTACGTTATTACTACTGAATGAAGCACTGTTTTGATCTGCCACAGATCTCTGTGAACCAATTCAAGATGTTCATGCCGTAGTGAATGAAGAAATAATTGTGTTACATAATTCCAACAATGCTAGAAAGCAGCCACACCAACAAAAGCGGCGGATAAAGGAGGTATCTTGCCAAATAAATGGAACATTTGAACCAAGCCATTCTAATCCAGATTTTGTCGAACAGTGCGATAACCATACGTCATAGGCATTCTCGACTTACGTGTTCGTTCCGTAATTTCTTATAT
>JTDE01001622.1:57365-72853 GCA_014338405.1 Paragonimus skrjabini miyazakii | reverse complement strand
TGAAAATTTCACTAATCGCTCGGCCAATGTGAGGTTTTGAGCGCCCATTCATCGCGGAAACTTTTCTTGCATTACGGATGCTCGTGGAAATAGGATAAATGAATCGTGCCAAGTTCGCATCAGTTACAGCTTCACGTCAGGTGGTAACGTTAGTTCGCCGGAGTGAGCGGAAGGGATATGAAATTGGCGAACAGAATCAAAACGCTGAAATAGACATTTTAAACTAATGCATTCATAAGGTTGAATCAACATGTGAATGGTGGAACCATATACTTACCTGTTGTAAAAGCGTGTTTCTTGTATTATGTGAGTGAAAGCAAGAAGAGAGTCCGCATGTTACACAAACCGTAGACCACTGAAGTTGCTTGCGATTGAAGATGATCGTATGAAAAATTTACTTTCGCGCACCAAACGCAACTGCAGGCCATATGAGGAATTAATGCCGAAATGTATAGTGAGCACGTCAGTAGAAATAGGAGCACTGTTTCATCCACATGTAGTGCATTGAGTAAGTAAGAAAGGGTGAATCACCAAACCCTAAACACCTTTGCAAGTCGGCAGATGCAATGAGATTTGAAAATAATTAAGTTTCCTTATCGAAACTCAACAGAATAAAACGTTTATGATTCCGTCACTGGAAGATCGACTTGCCACGTGCTGTAGAAAAAGCCCCATATATATGTGCGTTTTTGCTGATGTCATTTGAAGACGTGTTCAAAGAACAACCCAGTAGGAAAGCTTCTTCCTACCACAATTTAATGGGTAGGCTAGATGAACAAAATGTGCAATTTCTTTGAGACTTAACTGCGATTGTTGAACCCTTATTCCCACACGATCGTTTCGACTCCGGACGTGAGATAACAAACACTGTCCTAGTTTTGTATGGGTGGTGTTGTCACCCTTCATGTTTGCCACTCCCTCCAGCCCAGTTCCTTATCTCGCCAACTGCTACCTGTCATCCCAAAATTAGCCTGTTGCTCCAGCAGACTATTCGTCTGCGAGAGTTGGTCGGTTGCCGCAATTTTCCGTCCTTGTTGCTCCTGCCATGAGTGTAGTTATACACTTTTCTAAGATCTCAGATGTATCTCTAGCCCGCACGTCCGAGTAATGGGGAAAACTAGGTAATATCCAGTCCCTTTCTTGCAAAAGCTCCGTTGATGCAATGCCTGCCAAGTTCCCGACCGTGGTCGGAGCTACTGGCGTTAATGAATATACAACCGATTACACAAGATGAAGTAGAGGTCAGGCTCCTTCTTGTTTAAACTGCACCGCCAGTAATAAACAATCGATGATTGTTGACTCACTAGTGAACGGTTCGTCCGGCCAAAACGACCATGCCGTAATAACCTTCGACTTCTCCTGAAGTGCCGAATTTACTCCCTTCGATAACCCCCAAAGAGTTTCCATGGGATTGTGATGGATGCTCCTTGTGATTTATCTGATGACATCCAGTGGAATTAACTCG
The DNA here is from genome assembly GCA_014338405.1 of Paragonimus skrjabini miyazakii. Taxonomy (NCBI): domain Eukaryota; kingdom Metazoa; phylum Platyhelminthes; class Trematoda; order Plagiorchiida; family Troglotrematidae; genus Paragonimus; species Paragonimus skrjabini miyazakii. The sequence continues at coordinate 71,388 of JTDE01001622.1, read as the reverse complement.
GCTCATCAGCGTAAAAGCTGCACTGCTGCCATTCTTAAAGTGATAAAATATGCTATATCATTTTACTGTACTATCAGCAACCAGGCAAATTAGCGATTGCGGATGCAGATGCTGAAAATGAGTTGCGTAAAATCTTTGCTCGGACGTACTTCAGAAAGTCAGGGACTTCAGAAGTTCACTGTCTGCATGGTCGGATCCGGAACATGTGTAAAAATTTAGTATGGGAACAACCTTTCCGTTTTCAGCAGTCTGACGCAGCGCTTTCAAGATTATTCCAAAGGCGTGTGCATGGCTAATTCGCTAATTCGTAATGCAAAAATCGGAGTGATTTGGTTAACTGACCCGCATATGCTGGCGTGTTTTGATGGTAAGGTTGTGAAGTTCCTCCTTTTTTCTAGAGGAATTCCTTTGGAAACCAAGAGCAGGACAATAAAGAAGTATACGGTTCTGACATTCCTTGTAGAACTTCTACAGTTCATATTGCAGTGAATGCTGCGCTAAAAATTTTTTTTCTTGCACTACCTCGAACATAAGGCCAAAGTTAACCTTGTGAAGCGAGAATTGATGTAACTACCCAGCATTTTTTATCGAACATTAAAAATTTTGAGAACTATCGTTTGAGAAGCAAATGAGCTAAATGCTTCTTCATAAACTAACATTTTCCTCTACTATTATGTCCGATTTGTAACATTATTTCTATAATTGGTGTATTGTACAATTAACAATTTTGAGTATGGTATGCGCTTCACGTTACCATGTGTATACTGATCACGCTTTTTTGAGCGTGTTTCTCACAGATGCATTGACAAATATTCCATTATTATTATTATTATTATTATTAACACAGAATGGACGATATAAACGTATATCTCCTGAGCCACACTGTGTCTCCCGTTCTGGCTGTAAGGTTAGCTACCATTAAGCTTACTGCCAATTATGTTTTCAGCAGGTATTACGTTTTTAGGTCATTATAAAGGAAAACTGGCGATTTTGGAGTGTGCCTTCGATTTAGTAGTTCAGAAAATGTTGAACTCTGAATGTCGGGCAAAGCACCTACAGTTCATCGATGGTAAGCAGTCAATTTCAGTGGAAAAACTGGAAAACATCAAAAAGTGCTTAAAGTACTAGTGTAGTGATAAACATTTTCCACCATGCCCGTAAAAGCATAACATTATGGGCATTAGTACGCTTTTCACGTTCTACCAGTGAGCACACAGCTATTTTCTAGGTAGGATACGTGATCAGTTATTCTGAGAAAGGATAGTTTTGCAGCGTCCTGAAGATATCGATGCGAATGAAATTTACGAGTTTACCATGCTGACTGTACTTCAACAGGCATACCAACATATTTAACGGGTAAACCTATGTTGATACGTTTTCGGCTTCCTTAGTTATATGAATTTTATACACTTTCCTCATTTTTACAGATTGTAGAGTGCAGCTCAGCGGCGGAAGACGTTCAGCTTCAAGGAAATGCACGAACCGTCCACACACGATCAGTACCAACACTATTTTCTACTTAATCGTTTAAAATGGGAAACCATGTACTTGTTTACTAAGATGCGCAACTTTCACGTTGTCCTTTTTTCTTATGCACGTATATATGTAGGAATTGGAATAATTGAACCTATTACTGCGAAACAATAGTTGACAGTTAATAAAGGTCTACTCAGCTGTGCATTACGTGTCAACCAATTACCACTCTAATCTTCCCTTCAAGGATCGCACAAAATCGGGTATTCCGAGGACCGTTTTATCAACAATCCGTCAATTTCTAACGTCCTCTGAAATAAGTACATCATTCTGAACTCCATAATCTGTTTGACGTCACATTCATTTGCACACACCTGCACAACTTCAGCCATAACGCATCGCCAAAGCGCATAATGGATAACGGTGAGTCCGATGGCTGTTGCTCAGAGTTTCCACCAAGTGAAGGCTTCAATTACAACTGCCAATACGACTGCAAACCTACAACCTAGTCAACAATTCACTTCAAGAACACCCAAGGCCAACTTCAAGCGACCGATTGATGATGTCATTGAGATTCAAAACGATTGTAACATCGCCGGAAGATACACGTCCCGCTGGTCATTGATATAGCTGATTATGCTATTCGTTAACGGTGGATTTTGTCCGGTAAAGCTCAATTTGGGGCCAGTGGTGACAATTATTTTTACTTCCTCATGCTACCGCAGCCAAAACTTGCCCCACGCACGTGAAAATGAGAAGCCTGTTTTGGACAATTATTGGTCAGTATTTCCGCTGATATCCATCCATACGTTTTGAGATTGCGTTTTGTTCTTATTCCCACGAGCATCCCTTATGCAAGGAAAATTTGCACAATTAATTGACGCCCGAAACTCCATGCTAATCAAACGACTCGCAGGATTTTCCACTTTTTGATGTTCTCGAGCAATCGACGAAGTCCAGTGCTGGAGTCTGCTCAGTTCTTTGCCGGATTTTGAAATTTCCTGTTTTCCCTCGCCCAAAGTGAAGTATTTGAACATTTTTTCGACAAAAGTTGCGCCAGATAACAACAAAATCCTTCGAAGGTGCATTCGCACGTACTTCCTGGCGTAACCTTGATATATTTGAAACGTCGCCTTTCACCTAACCTTGCAAAAAGCAAATTAGTGTAACATCTTATCTTTTGGACTAAATCTATGGAACATGCCAACTATCTTCTTCTCTGGTGCGTGCATCAAGCAATTGTTAACTGTGACCCATTTTTCTCTGATTATGCTTTCTTTTACCGATGGGTTTCACGTCCGTCTTTTTACATATTCATTTGTTGCTTTGTATGGTATGCCATTATCCGACATGATCGCACACATCCATGCGTGTTTCTCACAAATGCGTTGAGAAATATATATAATTATTGTTATTAATGTTTCACTTTGCCGTTTTTCAATTTTTAGACTGCCGACTATCACCAAGGCTGGTCCACGATTGTCTGTGCACAGGTCGTCAATGCGATCTGACGATAATACTGTTTAGGTCCAAGGTATGCACAACGTCAGTCCAAGATATATCATCTATACTTATCTGCCCATTCGCTGAGTATCAGTGCAAACTTCTCATTGCTATGGTCAAATGCCATTTTGCCTATCCCACTACTGCTGTTTTGAGTCTTCATCGTTGACATGCCATCTTAGGATAGCTTCTACCTTAATGCTGTTTGCAGTCGCCAATTGAGTGTTAGAGCGTTGTTTGCAACAGTACTGACACAAGTTCTCTTCAGGCCGGATTCAGTACACTTCACGATTGGACCGACTCGAACCCCATTCAATTCGATATCAGCAGATATAGAGTAATGCATTTCCGACAAAATGCGGCTTCCGATCACAGATACAGGAAAAGTCCTGGGTACCGTTATGTTGCGTGTTGTCTGAAATTTATCCAAAGGCGCGTTACAAAGTTTTGTAATCTATGTTAAATTGGTGGCCATTCAAATGCAAGGTGAAACTGTACAAACTTCAGTCAACTATGCAAATTCTCAGAATCCAACTGGAATTGGAATATCTCACTTAATAGTGGAAGTACGACAAAACACCGCTTCAGTAAACTAAAGGAAAATACTACACCGATCAACCAACTTAAAATCTTATTGGTTTCTACTACGTGGGTGGCCATCAAAATGCAAAGTGAAGTTGTACAAATTTCGGTCAATTATGCAAATTCTCAGAATCCAACTGAAATTGGAATATCTCAGTTAATATTGGAACTACGACAGTGTTTCAGCACTTCAGCAAAGCCGGAGATCAAGATCAGTTGAATCTAACGGTCATTGGATTATAGTGTAGACTAAAAATATCTCGACAGGCTGACTGATATCAGACAAAAGTGAGAATTTATGGGTTCCCTGCTACTGCCATATCGAACATTTTCAGAACTACTGATGAAATTGCTAGTAAGATCACTCATAATCATTTACTCTGACCATAGAATTGTTGACCGAACGAAAACCTACCGTCAGTAATTTTCAACACAATGTGCCTGCACGTCCCGCATTGCAAATGGCCAGTTATTTTGTAACTGCGATCACGAAATAATGGATGTATGCTGCAGCTAAAGAAAAGTAAGCCAACAGCAGTTAAGATTTAAACACAATCCAAATCCTCTTCATTTTTCCCAATCGTAAAGTTATAAATAATGAAGTCTAATTTGTCTTACTGTTAAGATGCCCATTTCTCACGCAAGACACTAGAAAGACGGTCGACCGTCCTAGTATTCTACTATGGAGGCCGCTTCTTGAATGGGTATGAAATTTTACCCCAACCGTACCTATCATCCAGTACATTTCGTGGAGGTCGAAGACAATCTCATATTTGTTTCCAGGATTCTGAGGACCCTCAACCATTCATGCAGCTGCCTATTCTAACCAGCGTGCTTACCCTCACTTAGAGATCACTCTCCAAAATAAGCATTTCATATGGCACCATTTCTTACCGCTACAGACCGTCAATTCCTGGGAACTTTGCAACATTTTTCCGACACTATTTATGGCCAGTGAAGGGGAAATACCTGAAAGATGCATTTGTACTGTAACATGCAGGTCAATCGCATTTACCTTGATTGTCCATTACGCTTGCGGACTAAATTCGGGGTAACATGGAAACACAGGGAGACAACGTTCTTTCGAAATAGAGGTTGCAGCAACAGCCCTGAAGAAGGAAGCAACACAAACCAGCATGGGCCAAAGGCTTAGTAAGCCATGCACACGACTTACACAAGCACAAACTAAAACGGCGCCGACAACATAGCAACACGCTCTATCAGAAAATTCAAATCCAACCCGTGCGCGCCTACTGGTTTCGACCGCATGTTACAGTACTATTTCCCAGCATGACCTTCAAATATTTGTAACCTCAGCACTTAAATAACACTGTAAAGGATAAATTAAGAAAACATTCCATCTTATCGATTGAACCTGTGGAACAAGCGGACTATCTTCTTCCCTGGTGTGTGCACCAAACTTTTAAAAACTGCAATTCTTTCCTCTCTGAATACGTTTTGTTTGCTGGCAGGTTACATGTTTGTCGTATTACGTAACTATTTTTTGTTTTGCATTGCCTGTAATTATCTATAATGATTGCTCAAATTCGAGCTTGTCTTCCAGAAATTCGTTGAGAAATATACATTGTTATTAATAAGTTAGAACTGGATCAACCTCTCGTCTTCCCCTTCAATTTTCGCAGGAGTTACCATGTGCCAGTGCTATGTCCTCTGTTATTTCTAATCTACATCTACGGTCTTCCAGAAAATATTTCCAACATCACCCTTGCCTACGCGGAAGATTCAAAATCATAGAATGCTACTAATCTCAGTGCACTACAGACTGATCATGACGCGATTAAGCGCTGGTCGTACGATTGCAATCTCCCACTAAATGACAATGTGTGCGTTCATAGGGCACTCGGTGGAGATCCTGGCAATGCCTCTGTGATTCATGGTGAGTTCGAGGCAGTAGATATGATGAAAACTGATCTAGGCATCCGGTTGCCGTCTCACTTTCCGTTCGCGTATCATCACGAGATGGCGGCAAAAATGGACTTACCGCTCGTCGTATGATTGAGCGCACTTTCCCCAGCATTTACAATAGAGCGTTTCAAATGCTTCACGAGGTTTATATAAGACCGTTCGTCGGGTGCGCTAATTGAGTCGTGTATAACGACCTGCAGGAAGGCATATTAGCTGTTGCACGTGTCCAGCGCGGCTGCCAAACTAATCACCAGCCTAAGAAATGTTGCCCGCGAATCTCGACCTGAAATCCTTGACTTGCATCCACGTGAATTTCAATGACCCCGCAGTGATTTAATTCTCACACACTTCTTCCTTACAGTAGGCAGCGCAGAACAGTTCTTCACCGTAGTGAATGATGACGGCTGGCTAGGAAACAACAGGAAGATTTTCAAACTTCGTCCTCGGGCATTCCTTAGGCAGCAGTTTTTATTCTTGTAGGGTTATTAACCATGGGAACAACCTTCCTTCTGAGGTCGTTAGCAGCACTTTTAGAGATCGTTTGATAATATTGCTTGATTCTCATTTACCTAGAAACCCATTATGTGAGTTACCTTCCTCCGTTCCTGGTATTTACTATAATTCCCAAGAGCGGTGCCACATCCTGATTTCAATTATTGCCTTCCAGCTTAACAGACACCCGCTTGACATTGAACAACAGAAAAACCGACTGGATCTGGAAACCTTGAGCTTTTACCTCGAACAGGTGTATCAGTCGCTGAATCACTGAATCGCACACTGGACAAAGCCTTTCCTTCAATCTTTCGTGAAATCCCCAATGCTCCCCCATGATCCTCGGCTCATCTTTCTTTAGACGCCTCTCTTCAAGTAAGCTAGCGTCCACCGTTATATGTTGCCGAGCTGAATCGCGCGTTATAGCTGGTGGATGGCTGAGGAGTTCAGTCACTCAAGTGCAAAGACTGTCATCACGATTAATGATAAGGAAGACGAGCATTCCTACCTAATTTCTCCAATTTTCCCATCAAATAACCAAAATTAAACGGGCTATCATATGAAGCTAATGATTATGCATTACGCGCACTGGAAACTTACTATAAGAAAGCAACAGGCCCACTAATTCTCAACAGTGAACTATTTAAACGGGTTTGAAAAGCTGTAAAATCAGGCGCACCATGACGACCGGTTGTGAGCAACGCGTAAGTGAATAAAGGGTACAGTGACGATTTGCAAAATCAACTTGAGGGTGGGGGCAGCAAAACATACTGATGACACAGCCTAAGGTTAAGCAGGCAAGCTGCGTGAGTCACACGTGTGTATACGCAAAGTACCTGTCGATATGCTTACTCGTTCATGAAAAAATGTATAGGCCCATATATAGATTAGGGGAAAAAGAGCCATCATTGATAATCAAAACTCATACACGGTCAACAATGTATAACAGAGTTTGCCTCATACACACTGAAAGTGAGCTAGACTGAACAGATTTCAAGTACACTAAACAGACTCCATTTGAGCTTAAATGAACTGAACTGAATGCGAAGGTGGTTCACATTCACGTAATCACTCCACACGGTAACACAGTGTTTATTTTTTACGGCGTCCACTACCGACTACCGTATTCAGCACACACTCGCATAGCACACCCATCTTTCCAGCGGTTCTCGTAGCTACCAAGGAGTAAGGATAATCGAAGTCTGCTTAAACGCTAAAGAGACCAGCGATTAGTGAACAGTGCACCAAGTCGTTTTTTCCAAGTACGAATCTACCAGACTTATAACACAAAAGCCGTTCATAACAGAAACGGAATGTTTATTAGGTGTAATATGCGATATAACGTTAGAAACGGCGCCGACACGCAAGCTAGCTAATGAGTTTAGTTACCGACCGTCAACGAGCGAGCAGACGAGAAATTTGTGTGATTCAGGTTCGCGTCACACAGTGCGGACAAATAATCGGACAGCATACCTCATGCGAACTTTCCAAGTAGCCCAGGTGCCGTATGCAACTGTGGGTTTCGGAACTACTTCACACACCAAACAGCAGGAAACCCAGTGGAATCACCAGGTGTAGCGACCTCCTAGAACAGCTTAATTGTTGTTGGTATCTTGTTGTACAATTTGATACCTCCTGATGAGGCACGTTTGTTTAACCCCATCGTATGCCCTATTTCCGCTAGTGTAGAAATTCTTCACTTTTCTGTTCCGCGCGTTACACGCAGGACGCCCACTGGCTGTACACTTTTTCGCTTCTCGGTCGTGGCAAAATATAGAGTACTGCGCTGTTTGTTGTGTTCTGAATTGTTGCTATCGGGTAACTCATCGAATCTGGAGTGAGACTTTGTGGAAGAGTTCCCACAAACTGGTGAGCTTGACAACAGCATTTTCGCCGAAATTTGGTCCACCATTTTCATTCTGTGATCCGGTGTGTTTCGTCTTCGCATTTTTGTCCCGCCATTTGTTGATTCAGTTCCTTGGAGTAATTTTTTATATAGGGCGTTTCATTATTTTTATTGACCGCACTTACTTTTTGGTTATCTAGTAGGTCTGACCGAATTTTCATATTTATTCACCTATTCTGTATTTCCCTCTTTGCATATTACAAGCTATTGAACGTCAACCATGTCTGGGGAAGATACTATGCTCTTATATTTGCATACAGTAGGCGCAGTTACCATAATAATTCCTCCATTCTTAGGGATGATTCCCATACTCCGGTTTGTCTACCTTGAAGGCGAGTTCGTCAATAACCGAATTTCGTCTGACCAGGCAAATTTCAGTCAGTTAGTGTCCAGGCTTTCGAAGGAAGCCACCATGCAACTGCGTGACGTCTTCCTGACTCAACCCGTGGAACATCGCTATGACACCCCTAAAGAAGGCTGTGATCAAGTGGGTAACCCTATCAGAGTAGACCCACTTACAGCAGCTTTTCAGAGGATTACAGATAAGTGACAAACGCCCCTCTGCGTTGCCTCGTGAAATGAAGCAACTTCTCGGTAGCTTCCACGTGGACGAGTCACTATTGTGAGAGTCGTGGATGCAGAGACTGCCGGAGACAGGCCAGGCTGTTGTGTCCGCAGCTCGCCCACAACCGCTATCAGAAGCTGCCGAAATTGCGGACCGAGTGGTCGAGCGCTTCCAACCATTTCTGTACGATCCCAGTAATCCCAGAGTAGGTGCTATTCCTACGACTTCAGCTACGGAACAGCCCATAAGTTCGCATCCAACGGACCTCGCAGGGGTCAAGGCCCTACGAGCGGAAGTGGCTGCCTTACGCAGAGACTTAGGCAATATGACTATTAGCCGTTCCCAATGGCAATCCCCACGGCGTCGACGTACCAGCAGGTCGCCCTGTCGACGTAACGCAGAGACTCGTTAAGGTTTCCGCTGGTACCATGAACGATATGGTACTAAAACTACTAGATGTACAACTCACTACTCTTTTCCCTCACCGCTTCAGGGACACCGTATCGCCGATGCGTAATGGCGACGGACGTCGCCGGCGCATCTGCCCCTAGTCGTCTTATGTTTGTTCGGGATCTTTCCACAAGGACCGCATTCTCGGTGGACACAGGGGCACAGGTTAGCGTAGTCCCACAGACCCCTTCCGAGGCGACGCAGTCGGGCGCTCCCCATCCCCGTGTCGCTAACGGCACCGTTATCCAGACATTCGGTGAACGTTCGCTAACATTAGAATTAGGTTTCCGACGACAACTTCGTTGGATTTTCATTATCGCTGTTGTTCCGTTTGCTATCATCGGTACCGATTTACTCCGGCATTTCGACCCATTAGTCAATACGTGACGCTGGAATCTACTAGATGCCGTTACACGCCTGAGCATTATCGGCAATTGCACGACCATTGGAGCTATCAGTCCTACTTACGTGACTCCAGCTGCTCCACCGTCATTTGGGGAACATTTTCAACAGTACCCCCAACTAGTTCGGGCATCGAACGCCGTGCCCGCTGTGACTCCAAATGTCACACACTACATAAGAACCAAAGGCCCACCGTATCCGTTAGGCCTCGCAGGTTGGTCCCTGAAAAACTTCAAGTAGCTAGTGCAAAGTTCGGACACATGTTCGAACCCGGGATCATTCACACTTCCGACAGTTCTTGGGCCTCACTATTACACTTGGTTCCTAAGAAATCAGGAGACTGGCGTCCTTTCTGTGATTGCCGCGGTCTTAACAGAGTAGCAGTCCCTGATAGGTATTCTATTCCACACATGTATGATCTTACGACTGCCTCGCGGGCAAAAATAGCTTCAGCAAAAGTGATTTGGTTCGCGCTTGCCATCAGATTCCAGTGGCGACGGAAGAAATACCCAAGACCGCTGTGATGACTCCATTTGACCTTTTTGAGTTCTTGCAGATGCCATTTGGATTGTCCAATGCCGCCCAGATTTTTCCATGCTTTATACACGAAGTCACCCGCGGTCTGGATTTCGTCTATCCTTATGTCGACGACATCTTGGTTGCTAGCTCTTCCACGTAGTTTGTTCGAACGACTGAATAGCTTCGGTATTGCAGTCAACCCGACGAAATGCGAATAAGCCAAGTCGACCATAGAGCTTCTAGGTCACCGAATTTCAGCTGAGGAATTACTGCCCTTCTTTCCAAGGTTCAGACTATCCAGGATTATCCTGAGCTATCGTCTTTTAAGCAGCTTCGTAGATACTGTGGCTTGGTAAATAATTATCGTCGATTGATCCCTCGCTGCGCGCATATAATGCAGCCGATGACCGATCTCCTCCGTGGAGGTGATCGTAAACTGTCATTTACGGATTCAGCGCGTACAGCCTTTAGAGAGCTTAAAGAGGCTATCCCCAAAATAGCTTTGCTTGCCCATCCAGACCCTAGTGCTCAGTTGTCGATTGTAAACCGACGCTTCCGATACGGCTGTTGGCGCTGTACTACAACAGTACGTTGAAAGAATTTGGCAACCCCTCGCATTCTTCTCGAGACGATCGCAACCCGCTGAGACTTGGTATGGTAATTGCGGGCGAGAACTGCCAACCACATATCATGCTATACGTCATTTTCGGCATTTTATTGAAGGACGACGGTTCACGGTTTATACCTACCATAAACCATTAATGTATTCTTTAGGCTCATCGTCCGACAGGAATTCCCCCAAGGAAATCAGGTACCTGGACTATATCTCTCAGTTCACGACGGGTATACGGTATGTCTCAAGTGTCCTTAATCCTGTCGCCAATTCCCTCTCACGGGTGTACTAGATGAGCAATTCTACGCCTATACCTCTTGACTTGGCCGCCATGGCTGCTGCGCAAACAGGGGATCCCGAGATAGAGCAATTACGCTTTCTCAAAATACGGTCTGTTCCATTAACTTCCTCTGAAGGCACCATCCTGTATGATGTTTCACAAACCGTACCTAGACCTGTAGTGTCCTTATCGTTTTGTCGTGCAGTGTTCAACGCACTGCATAACCTATCGCACTCTGGCATACGTGCCTCAATTAAGCTTATCACTGAACGCTTTGTATGGCCTAAAGTGAATCACGACGTCCGTAATTGGGCTCGTTGCCGTTTGGAGTGCCAACGTTCTAAGGTTCATAAGCATACCAAGAGTCCCATTGGTGTTTTCCCGGCACCTGACGCACATAATTACGTGCACATAGGCCTCGTTGGATCGCTATCGTCCTCCAACGGTTTCGCTTTCCTCCTGACTTGTATAGATAGTTTTACTAGGTGGCTGGAGGCAATTCCACTTCCCAATTGCTCTTCCGAAACGGTGGCTTGCGTCTTTTTAGAACTTTGGGTAGCCCAAGTTGGTTGTTCTGCTGTGGTGACTACAGATCGTGGTTTCCATTTCGAGGGATCTTTCACGGATCTCCTTAATTCCCTCTGGTGCAAGCATATACGCACTACTGCCTATCATCCGAAAACCAATGGGATGGTGGAATGCTTTCATCATCAGTTGAAAGCAGTCCTCGGTACGCCGTCAAATCCTTCCTGACAAGAATCTTTACCGCTTTTCCTTCTTCGATTGCAGAATACCGTCAAGATTGTCCTGAAGGTCACACCAGCTCAACTTATCTATGGTTACACTCTACTCACTCCAGATTCGACGAGTTACCCAATGGCAATAATTCAGAACATAATAAACAGCGCAGTACTCTATATTTTGCCACGACCGAGAAGCGAAAAAGTGTACAGTCAGTAGGCATCCTGCGCGTATCGCGCGGAACGGAAAGGTGAAGAATTTCTACACTAACGGAAATAGGGCATACGATGGGGTTAAACAAACGTGCCTCATCAGGAGGTATCAAATTGTACAACAAGATACCAACAACAATTAAGCTGTTCTAGGAGGTCTCTACACAGCTTTTCCCCAGAAGTCCACCAGGGTGAACAGAAGCCTCCGATACACACTATAGGCATGCAACAATGGGATGACCAAAATGTAATGTCCATTGCTAGGTAAATGTCCAGCTAGCACGAAGCACAAGAGGATAATAGGGGATAAAGTACATAAGATGGTCAGTCGCGGTCTGACGGTGCGCTTACTGAGTCCGTTGTTTTTATTATTCAAGTTATTCAGCCTTCGGTGCACATCTATCGCAGGTCATCACGAGAGAAGTAGAAATTTCTGAAAATATCCATACCAAAGCAGCCTCAGATACGGCGTCTTCACAACGAATACGCTATCTGCCCCTCGAGAAAAAAATAAACCAGTGGACCAAAATGAACTGAACCCAACCGAACCGAACCAAACTGAACAGAGGTGAAATAAACTCAAATCAAATGAAATGATCAGCACGCAGCTGACCGAATTCAGCTGTAGATTGACGACGCGAAAAATAAATGTAGAAGATGCGGACGACATAAGGTTAGCAAAGTGAATGTGATCCATTCATAATAGATGAGAATATTTGGTTATGATTTGTTTAAACTCACTAGATTATATAAGTTTAACGATAAATGCTCGGGGCGAGTTCCAGCGGTCTTACGGTTCTGGTGTCATCGGCGGAAAAACTGTCCCGAGTTTCCGAAGCTTTTCTCTTAGCGGTAATCCCTTTTACCTAGCCGGATTTTGTAGTTTATCAATTTTTTTCGAACTGGAGTACTAGCTGGCCAATGTCTGTAGAAATTATCAATCAAACGTTTGACTTTTACGAAGATAGCTTAAACGTGTTATCCGAACGGCTGCGCACTAATTGGTTGCAGAAACTAAACAAATGTGATGCAACTGACGATTCGTTGACAAATTTGACATGGCTCTACGTATGTATCAACTTGTTTAATTCTATTTGTGCAGGACATGCATCCCGTTGGTTTCGAAATTGATGTCACTCACAAGTCGAACGAGGATAGCCCCGAATCGGGTGTAACAAGTGATATTTTGTTTTCTTATTGCATGTCGTACTCGACTATTTAGATTGTGATCCCCACGTTTCCAGCTTCGGTCAACTTCCTTTTTCTGGCAGTTTACTTGATCCTCAGGTGCGTCTGGATTATCGGACCAAGTGGACTGGAAAACCACCGTTTTCATATGCAACGTTAATTTGTTTGGCAATGCGGGAACTCGGAAAGCCTAAAGTGACTTTATCGGATATTTACGGCTGGATAATGAACAACTTCGCCTACTACAGGCATACTGATTCGAGTTGGCAAGTGAGTCCGACAGACATTTTGTGTATCGGTTTGCCACCGACGAATTTTTTCCGCATCGTGCGTCTGTATGTTTGTTGGGTTATGTGACCCCGTAACTGTCAGTTATTTCATCCATTGAACACTATCACCACTGAATATACTTCCTAAGTGGACGAGGGAAATTACAAAGTTGTCATTGCTCCGTGCAACTTATTGACAAACGACATGGAGCTACTTCAATTTCATAAGCCATAGCCATCCATTGCTTGCAGATGTTACGAACTCGCTATGGAGATTTTTCGTTGAAAGGCTACTTTGTCTATAGGATAACCTTTCATGTATGAAGCTTGTGTAAGTATGCACACCGAAAGTTTGTTGAGCGTTGTTGAATTGGAACTCAACCGCCCTACGTTTTATTTTATTGACAAGCGATAGTGTTGACATCGAACTTATTAGCAGCATTATTTTTATTATTATTAGTGACGTTTGGCAATCAAATCAAGGGCCAACTCTGTACTCAGGTACTTGAATTGGTTCCAGTGAAGCTTTAAGAATTGCCATTTGTCCATCGTCAGAACCGTTCAGAATGTTTAGCGCAATATATATATATATATATATATATATATATATATAATTACCGTGAATATGTCCGGTTTAGTCGGGAGAAGCGCGTAGTAAACAATCTTGTTTTCAGTGTTTCATCATGAAGCTAAATACGAAATATTTATATGGGTTCGACAGGGGTAGCACATCAGTAGGGTGAGGAATGGTTATCGTTAATGTCAAATTAGTCAGACTCATCAGGTGTTTTTGACAAATATATATATATATATATATAATTACCGTGAATATGTCCGGTTTAGTCGGGAAAAGCGCGTAGTAAACAATCTTGTTTTCAGTGTTTCATCATGAAGCTAAATAC
>JTDE01001622.1:11695-48721 GCA_014338405.1 Paragonimus skrjabini miyazakii | reverse complement strand
TATATATATATATATATATATATATATATATATATGATGAACTTTGATAAGACAAAATTCGAATATTTCATTTGGGAGGGTTCAGCCGGAAAGTTTGTCAGATTGTTATTTACTTACTGAGCGCTCCTGATAGCTGGTGTACCCGGTTGCTTGAAGGAATTGAACGTTATCTTTGATGAGTCAGAGCAAGCGATAAACCTCAACATGTAACTGACTGCATCCTACGACAAACTTTAAGGTCACCTAATGATCTGCTGATAACTGTTTTGTAATATGTCTGAAAGCTCCTGTTTTTTCTTGTTTGACTGACTGAACTCAGTACACGTCAGAGTTGCTTGATGTTCATTTATCCTGAGTCAGTAAATGGCAACAGTCAAAAGTTGACCCCGACAAAACAGTAAGCTCACTTTGACATGCGATCTATTGGAGAAAGCGAATACAACGTACTTCTTGGTCTCTTTACAGAATGTCATTGCATCGTTTCAACATTCTCATCATAAATGGATCAGAGTCAGCTGGATTAAAATACCTCCGTTGTCGTATTGAGATATCCTTTAACTTTGGCATTACACTAAAGATCGGGTGAGTTTGACAGGGAGATTCATGATTGTCTCCAGATCAATATTGATCAGTCCAACCTATGCTTTCTACGAAGAAGAAGTCACCTTCGTACGCATTGAGATGTATGCCATGGGACAATATTTTACTGGAAGCTTGCGTTCTCTAGCGTCTGCAGCTAGTTGCATGACAGTATAGCTGTATCAGATGTGCTGATACAAGATTTGACACTTTGCTGATCATTCAAAATGACTAGCTCTCCTCCCCGTCGTTTGCACCGCACTTCTACTCGTTGTTGATCATTTGTCACTGATCGTTTTACCATATCACACTTTCTTTTACTATCCAAATCTGTGACACCTCCGTTCATCAGGACTCTCCTGACCAAGTCACTTCACTTAACTGCGGTTTGCGTTACCTTCGTGGTGTCTGTATAGTGTGAGTCTGGAACTGCTGTGAATTTCTCATCTTCAAATATTCGTACAAGGAAGAGTTTGTAGTATCCTTTGTATGGTTCTACTGTGGACAGCTAGCCTAAGCTATATGCTCAACTCCGAAGGAGTCTTTGTTGGATTCGATGCCAATCAAAGAACTCAGTGTTTATCTCCATTACACCATGTTGTAGGTCGTCTACTTTCGTTCAAATGTGAAGACTGAACTCTCAGAAAAAGACTGCCAAAGACCAAGGATTTTTGATATCGCTTGGTGGTATCCCATATTCTGAGCCATATTACCATTAAACCCAAACAGTTACTTTTTGTGCTTGTTAACCTTCACTTCTTTTGGCATGATCGAATTAGACGTAACCGACACTCGCAGATTGTTTTCGTATGGCGCTGGGATGG
The DNA here is from genome assembly GCA_014338405.1 of Paragonimus skrjabini miyazakii. Lineage (NCBI taxonomy): Eukaryota > Metazoa > Platyhelminthes > Trematoda > Plagiorchiida > Troglotrematidae > Paragonimus > Paragonimus skrjabini miyazakii. Next base: position 47,318 of record JTDE01001622.1, on the reverse strand, counting down.
TTGCTTATCCATTCCTTGATTGCCTATCTTGTCATATGATTTCCACACTCGGGGTGTTCAAGCTCTTAAACTAACATGTGTTCATGGTACACACCAGGTAGACATGCTTGTGTTTTGAAGATTAAAATAGAACGGTCATACCGCCTTGTTGCGGTCACTTTCGAAACTTCCTCCATTAACTCCTGATCGGCTCGCAGGTGTCAACTAACTTGCCATTTTGACATGTAATGGTTTCATTTAGTAGGGTATGAAAAATGTGCACTCATAATTTGCAGCATTGAGCCGTACTCATGGGTATTGTGACTCAGACTGCTGTTGATCCCGACAAGGCCTACGAAGTAGCAGAGTGATAAATAGATAAAAATGTTTAGCGAGGAAAAGTGAGAAAGAAAATGCGATTGAGTTTTGTGAAAAAAAATCAACACGTTTGTGGACAATCTCATCACCGACTGTAACACATTGCGATGTCAATGAGTGTTGTCAACCAGCAATGTGGATGGTCGCAAACTCACCAACCAGGTAGACCACAGCACATATCAACTTTGCTCAGCGGAAAGGTCATTGCTTTCGTAATCAGTGACCACGTAATCGTCCGGCCGCCTAGTGGTTTCTTCCAGCCCTCAGCAGCCACACTGAGCAGTGTGCGATGCAGCAAACACTGTTGGCATACAGACTGGATGACCCAACCAGCGGGTACTGACCATTTTCACTGCCTCGGTTATCGGTCGCAAACATGCACGTATCCTAGATACACGCCGATGAACTTTCGTGTTGCTCACAGAAGCGGTCCTGTTTGATACAGGCCAACTGATGCATACGGTGGTGATCAAATATCGACCAAATACACTTCAAGAATGGCGTATCTCAAACGGCTTCACTTCTCATTGGTGACATCCTTCCGTTTAGGCACCCATGTATGCCCAATGTCACAGTTACTTCACAGCTCGAATGCAGCTTTAGAGCTGTCTCGGTTCGGATTGATCAATTGAATTTCTAAGCCCACACTTGTTCGTTACTTTCCATGCAATCGTTGTGCAGAAAGGATTACGTAAATGTATAGCAACCGGAGGGAACTGTCAAAACGAATCATTTCGAAAACGCTCGTTTAGAAAGCTTTCGAAGTTAGCTTAACATCAATGCCGTGTTGCAACGTGACAGACATTCAGTTCTTAGTAATTACAAGAATCCTTTATTCTTCTTATGTATTGATTTTAGATTTTCACCATTTCTCAGTGTAACCTCCACTTTTACTTATGCTCACAACATCCTCGACCTGATGTATTTCAGACGACAGGAACTGCAGCATATTTCCTTGCAGTTATCGTAACAGCTAATGACGATTTGCATTATTTGACGTTGAACTGCTTGAGTGTCATCTTTTACCTGTCCAGGTCACTTTTGAAATTTTTTTCTGGTTCGTCTCTTGGTTTGTAAAATGCCGTCCCAGTCAGGGTCCGTTCGCATTGGGACACTGTTCAACTTTGTGTTCACGGGTGAATTGATTGAGAGTATTAACGTTCTGTTTGATTGGAACATGTGTGGTAGACAATCTGCATTTACAGTTTCCTGACCACCCCTCTGGCCCACTCCCAAAGACCACCGAAGATGCATATCTTGTTGTGTTTTACTGTTAGTTGCTGATATGATTGCACGTCGTTAGCCTTACAGAGGTTCCCTTTTATTTATATCTATTCACATTTTCCTTATACCTATAAACCGTTTAACCCGTAGAGAGCAAAATTCTTTTCCCTCCTGTAATACACTATGAACCTACAAGCATATGAGTTTCAAGGCTTATGGATTCTTCGTTCTAGCTAGTACACTAAGGCATGGGGTTGGAGACTTTCCAAATGTGCAGAATCTGGTCGTCTGACCTTTCGAAGCAACTATTAGCATGCGTTCGGTGCAAACACGGTGATTCATAAGTGTGTATTTGTTTCTGTCAAAGATGTCATAAACTTAATGTGGCTCCGGTGGCTGTATTTCTTTCAGTTAAACTTAAGTGTTCTCGTTGAGCCCTTGTTTTCCATTATCCTTGTACTTTGTAAGGTAAGGCTCTTTTGTCAATGAACAATTGATTTCCACTCATCTTACTCTCAAAACACCCGCATCCTCAAGATGTGAGCTCATAGTTATTAAATCTTTTTTTCTGGTATATAAATCCGAAGATTCTATTTTCATTAAAATAATCCTTGAAATGTTGTGAGCTTTCTACAATGGTCATCTAGGGCATGTTACGTCTGTCATTTTGGTTTCTTCTCCGATTGAATACGTCGTTCTGGAGTGATCGATTTCATCATTTGTTTTTCTTTCTTGCTCCGATTTTTCCATAATTTGCCGTTCGATTTTCTTGGTACTCTGTGATGGGGCTTATTTACGCAACGTTAAACAGTTTAGCGCTCTTTGTTGACTCTGTGGCCGACTGGCGTAAGGTGTGAGGTGGACAGATGATGACGTGGTGCAAAGAAATGAGGTCGTTGACGAAGGAGTCGGTCGCTGCAGATCGGGTTCGTCTTCCTGGTTAGGCTCTCGCGGCTCACAGAGTCGGAGACGTTAGGTGAGATGGCGGCTACTCGAGTTCATTGGCGTGAATGTTGTCGTTCGGTTGAGTTGTCTGTGAAGGGAATGCATTTAACGACGCCGGGCAATGAAAGTCGTGAGGAAGCTGGCTTGCTGACGACGTCTTACTTTCACTTACAGCTCGGTTGTTTGTTTGTTTGCAAGCTGTAGGCATCATAATGTTGTATGTTTTAATATAGACGTGGCTATTTGTTTAGTCGTTGGGTCCCTTCCCGTCCCCTTCTTTTCTTCCCTCCTCTGTTCCTATACAGGGCTTGCATTTTTCTTCGTGGTTGTATATCAGTTAAGCAACAGTGTGAACCACTGAGATATTGCTGTGTATGATGATGATGTTTACTTCTACAAATGCTGTGTATAATGCCTTCTAGGCTCCGATTAGCACAATCAAACGTATCGACCTTTGAACAAGCTTTCCAGCCAGGTATTGATCGCATCATAGGGCTCCACACTTATATTTCTGTAGCGCTTCATTTGCCTAAGCATAGTCTCACACTCTGACAACAGCCTATCATAAGGATATTATTTTTATATTTATTTATTAATGTGCCTTTCCACGGACTACCGTCATGGTGAACGGGAGCCAGTACCGTGGTGTCCTTGATACAGCTCAACACCATATATATATATATATATATATATATATGGTGTTGAGCTGTATCAAGGACACCACGGTACTGGCTCCCGTTCACCATGACGGTAGTCCGTGGAAAGGCACATTAATAAATAAATATAAAAATAATATCCTTATGATAGGCTGTTGTCATATATATATATATATATATATATGGTGCTGATTACTCTGTAATAGAAACTCCCAAGTTTATCCGCACGAACCTTTAACACTAGATTAGTTAATAGTTATCGGACTTGTTCTCGCGAAACTTCAACTGCCGTGCAAGATATTGTGTGCTGACTACAGTCAGCCAATTGAAATTTAGAGCATTCGATGTGAAGGGGACTCGTTTCATCAACACTGCACCACATCTCTTCTAAATTAGATCCCTCTCTTCGTGAAGCTTCGATTAGAATCAGGTGACACTGAGGTCAGTATTATCGGGTCATGCGGAGCACGGTCATGTTTTCATCATTATTTGATGACCTGTGTCACTTTACTCAGTATGACCTGTCGAGCGCGCTTGAGATCACAGACTGGCCATTGTATGAGCATCTGTTTAGGCGGACCCGTATCTTTTCGAAAACTACACCAACCGAGCTTGCAACCGTATGGCTGATCATATTACCCCCTTCGAGGTCGCAGTCAGCGATTTATTGTTCATTAACTTCAGTCTTTTACATCGTGCAAAGTTGGCCAACCTCCTTGATATGCTATTTGCAAGCAGTCTACCAGCAGTTATTAATCGCTGCGATATGTAGCAGTTATTCGTCTTCCGGACATCTTGATAACCACAAACGTACGAATTAGATGGTAACACACCTACACTAGTGATGCGGGCGGTAGCATTTCAACAGTGTATTCTTGCCGAGATTATTGTATACGCCAAACAAAACCTGACGATAAGTTAAAAACACTAAACATCAGTGAATTATTGTCTCTGGCTGACCAATTTAGTTATGGGCTATTACCGCAATCAGAAATGTTACGATGGGGTCAGGACTGTAGTTTCATTGTCTGTGCCTGGAGCACGACGTGATTATTGTTGCTGTTACATCGTTTTCTGAGTGAGTCAAGTAAGGATAAATCTATGCTTGATTGGTCCATTTACAAAACAGTGCATGTTCTGTCAATGCCAATGTTGTTTATTATTGGTGGGTATTTGGTATTTATAGGACCAGCTGACGACCACACATCCCAACAGATTTCCATGATTACATCAAATTCTTAACACTATTGAAAGCTCTCAACCAGAACGATTTCATGCCACCGCTATTCAGGTAACATGGTGATGCATTAGTAGATGCCTTGATCTCTTTGTTCCGACTAGTATGAACAATTGAACATGTTCTTCTTAACTGCAAGAAATACCCATCGGAACCACGAGGAACATAGCATATCGCCTGTCAGAACATCTGTTGTACTTCATTGATTCATTGCACGTCGGGAGCAATCATCAGGGATGAGGAGATGGGTTTTTTTCCCAAACGAAGTGTTACCAGTTAGCACCACTACCTACTACTTACAGATTTGTTCTGAACAAAACCTCAGATTCGCGTGTAATGTAAAACTGACAATGAAATTCTCCTCCTTTTGTTATCATTGCACATTTCTTAAATGTTTCCATTTACTCATTCTCTTCATTAGCTTTTTCACGGTCTCGCGTTGGTGTTTAGTCTGGTTTACTATGTTATAATTATAATACGTGATCACGTGGCAGTTAAGCAGATGCATCAACAACTGGCGCACTGTTGACGACAGCCACCTTGACGATGAGTATGTATCGTGATATGATGGACTATACAGAATTTCTGTCCGTTTTTGTAGATTAGTTCACTGCATTGTCGTCGCCAGATCATTACAACACGGATCATGAGAACATTTGTTAGCAGTTTTTACAGTTCACATAGGCTTGTCGAGAAACAAATTCCGATATTGACAACCACAAAAAAAGTATCGAACTAAACTTAGCGGACGTGTTTTCTGCTTGAGAAAGTTTGTCTTCAGTAGCAGCGTCCACAATGTCACATTATTGGTTCATGCCGAGGCATAAAAGTCACACCACCGTGAAAACAGTCCTAATTTTACTGATAAATGGATTGAGAATAACACAACGTTACGAGCAAGTTGTAATACTCTACGTTACAACCACCTCGGGTGGCCTTCTTCAGGAGTGTTGTAATCGAAATCACATTAACAAGGGAACAGAGGTCACAGGGGATTTGCCGTGGTTAGGTCATTCTGCGCTGCATCTGAACTGATTGGCCCAATACTTTGCCTATTAAGTGGGGGTGAGACTGATGTAGATAAGACGCGTCTGTGTCTGGTGTTGCTTACCCATCCACGCCACACTGCAAACAGGGGTTTGCTATCATTGCAGTCAATACAGGCGTGTTGTGTGTAAATCGTGAGGGCTTCAGCACAGCATCGCTCCGCATGGGAAGGCAGACCCTTGTGTATCACTCGGGCTTGATCAAAATATACGTTGTAATTCTCTGACAGTGCATGAAGTGCGATGGCCGAATCGTTCTCTAGTTTTCGAATTTGAAGTGCATCTTTAGGAGGAAACCTCTTGTGCCTTTTGTGTTCGGCAACACTTACTTTCAATTGTCTGCTTGTCTCCCCAATGTAGCTGATATTGCAATCACCGCATTTGATTTCGTATGCACAGTCTGTCTGGTCACCTATAGAAACTGGATCCTTCGGATGCATCACCAGTCGTTCTAGGGTATTATCTAACCAGAATACGGTCCGTATAGCGTACTCAGAAAGTATGGAACGAATCTTTTCAAACGTTTGTCCACGATACGGTATTTGCACAGTAAACTTGAAAGTTCTGTTCGTTTTGGTCTCCTCCTTAGTTGACAGGCGCTTAATTGTATTCTCAATAAACGCGTTTGGATATTGATTAGCAGCAAGTATTTCTCTGGTGTGAGTAATTTATGTTGTTCTCGAGAGTTTAGTGGTGCATATCTTAGCTCTATTAACGAGGGATTTGATGACCGTTCTCTTCATGCCGATTGGATGTGACGAGTTAAAGTTGAGATACCAGAATGAGTTGGTTTGCGGCACATAGCAACCTGAAATATCTGTTGCTCATCAACTTCCATGAGGCAGTCTAGAAAACTAAGTGAGCGCTCCTTGGTTTAGTTTCCAATGTGAATACGGTACCGTTGCACGTTGAGTTAAGAAACTGTAGGACTTGGTCGCGAGCGGTCCGATTCATGACGACAAACGTGTCATCTGCATACCGCCATCATGTTCGTGGAGGGCAGATAAATTCGCTCATCACTTGCGTTTCTAGGTGTCCGTGTAGGTTCAACAGGGGAACCCATTGCCAAATTTAAGGTTGAAGTGAGGTGAAATGATGGGACATGGTTGATAAAACCTTCAGGCCTTGACGACAACTGGGCGACCAGCGGGAATGTGACGGCGTCTGTGAGATGACCACCTTACATCTTTTACCGCTTTGCCCTATTAATCATATTTATTTTGCAACTAATCCAGTCAAAAAACAGCAACAGTAATGGCGACAAATCGGAATAGCCTTCAGTCTCCGCGGTACCTTTAGCCACGGTCTCGCTGAGTAACGAAAATCTCAACCTTGGAGGTGACTGTGATCCGCTGCGATTAGCAAACTCGTAACCGTCTTCATTCCTCAACGCTAAGTACCCATCTAGTATCAGTTGAGCTGAAATGAAATGAAAATGCGATAGATAATTCATTGACATCCTCTTTGTAAAGCTGAATCATTTAATACTATAAACTTGCCGTTTACGTTCATTCATTCAGTCAAATTCGTTACATATTTAATTCATCACACTTCGGATTTTTAGTTTCTTTTTCGATTTTTCTGTAAGTTTGCCGCAAATGATTATTGTTCAATGTCCCAGCACACGTCTCATCAATGATGTACATTCTCAAATGTATGACAGTTTTTTTTATGCAGTTTGGCAGACTGGTTCATGTTTACTGTGGTACCGATGGCTATAGTTTTTCCTATCCGCCGGATGGGTTACTTTTCTCCTTCAGAACTCCGTTCGACACAATTTGTCCCTGAATAAGTGTTTTGAAAAAGTACCGCGTGACAAAAACGAGAGAGGCAAGGGTGGATTTTGGCGGGTCAACCCAAAACATGCAGATTGGCTGGAGGCAAACTTGGCTAAATGCCGACGAGCTGCCCCTCCACCGGGGCCCCCACCACCAATTCCCCGCTCTATGTTAATACAACAACAGCAAGGTCATCTTCCTCAACAGTGTCTAGTCATGCCTTCCAGTGCAACATACTCGTTCACATCTCCTGTCACATTCTCGCATCCAACCGAAACCAACGGCTTCGCTTCAGAGCTTGTCCGGAAAGTGACGACGGCTTCTCTCTCTCCGTTGTCCGCTTCATCGACCTCCTCGCTATCCTCTTCACCGCTCTCACTTGTCTCTTCTCCCCCACCCGCAGTAGGCTCGAATCTACAAACTGCTACAACTACGATCTCAAACGCCATCTTGGTACCCACCACATCCAGGTGTCTTATCAGTAATTCATTGCCCTGTGTGGACTCTGATTTCAGACTCACTACTTATAGCACCCAAACAGTTCAATCCAATCAACCCGATTCAAACCGTTGTCAAAATCCGGGGGTCAGTCGTAGACGCAAAAGTCCACTACCCCACCCTTCAGAGTTATTAGACCACGAGTTCTACGATCCCCGGCTTGATGAACTGGCCGGTTGTGAGAAACTGACCGATCACTTCCCTGCGCGATCTTTACACTGCAGCTCCAAGGTGGCTTCGTACCTATCGGATGGGACGCACGATGGGCGACGCCCGGCTCATTGGTCAGTCCTGACTAATTATCAACCGCACCCTTACCGACGCCCTTGCTCAGTCTCAAGACCAGAGTCAATACAAGACATGAGCGCCAGTCTCAGAAAGAGATTCGCTCATGTAAAACACGAAACCTCAGAAAGCGGTCTAGTGGAAGAGAAAAAGCACACGGGAAAAGAACACACGCACAAACGATTTCGGTTGAATCGTCCGAAGGTGGAATCGAGACTACTGCCGACCCGCATCCTACCCGTGAGTTTTTGCGAACACATTTTCATTTACAAGGTACCTCAATTTCGGTCAAAGTTCTCGGTTTGCAATTTCATACTCTGTTTTTATGGAAATTTCAACTGATTTTGATCATAGAACAGGTAAGTCTTACTTAGGTTCACTTAAGAGTACTCTTGCTGCGGCAAATTTCCTCTCCGTTCGTCAGCTTGAGTTATCTCAGGCATCGTGGTTGCCAATCCTAGGCCCATTGGCTTCACTTTGTGCATTAAGTTTTGTCGGTTTAGATGATGATCCCGTTTATGCAGTCTCAATAGAACAACTCAAGGCAGATTTTCAGCTTTTATATCATCATTTGTTTGTTGATACCTGATAAACTAGAGGACACCTACGAGTTGAACAATACCCCAGACTCGTCAAATTTAGGCAAAAGTGACTGAGTTGGTGAAAGTTCGAATCGCATGTATAGTAGCTGGCGATGATCCACCCAGACTTATTCCAAATTCTGAGTGATTTACTAATGGGACTAGGTTTGTGATTATTATGGAGGATTGTTCACATTTGGCCACTTCAAATAGATGATTAGAACGGTATTACATCTCTTCTAGCCGGTAAATGAAGGGGAAGGCTCCGACGATTCTCATGGCAATATTGTCTTATTCACTCGAAATTGCATTTCACAAAACGATTTAATTCACTGTAGGGTGTAAACCAAATTCGCCTACGAAAAGGATCATGCACTCAGCATAATTTTTTCCCGAAACAACATTTACTTACTAATTTTCCATCACAACGTGACATCTCACTGGACGGGCACAACTCCTTTGTATTCAAAGCAGTGATTTTCTTACCTAGTATGTCCTGTTTCTAATGGCGACCACCTTGTAGGCAAAAACAATCACATTAGTGCATCCCAGTCCTTGGTCGGAGTTGCCCAAGTTGTCCAAGGATGTTGCTTTGTTTAATCTTGTTTTTTTTTCTGTTGTGCACGGTTTTGACCCATTTTGGGGGGATTACTCTTGTACCTGGTTTACAAGTGTTAACTTGCATGACCCATTTGTGTTTTCACGCAGTTAGTGTCAAATGTTATGCAGTACGATTTTATTTATTTTTGCACAGATATCAAGTTGCCGCTGATTGCACTGCTTTCAACCATGAGAAGAATATTTAACGTGCTTATTGTGGGTTGCATCTGGTAGTAACTTTGCTAGTGAAATGAATTAAACGACCATCATGTCGGACAGTACTTCCATTTATCACATTGTTCAAATTCAAACTTATCGGTTGAAAGTCAGAACCATGAACTTATTACTGGTGCGTGTCGGTTATCGTTACCATTATATAGTGTTTAAATGAAATTACCAAGTAACACAAATGAGTAAGCAACGAAGTGTTCAGACAGCTGACAGTTGGTAGCGAGGATAAAATTACAATGCTTCCTGATGCTCATTTTCAAACCTTTACCATCATCATAACAGCCTTGAGCGTGATCAGACAGTACCGTGGCTCGGACCGCCTCCCAAGTCAACAAAGACATGGGACATTCCAGGAATAGAAAACGTTGCTGAAAAGGTTGAAAAGGTATAAAACGACGACTAAACGAATGAACCAGAAATCATAGTGTTGTGACCGCAAAAGACGCTTGGCCTTCAAATTTGCTTATTGCACGAACTCCCCTACAGGTCATGTTAAACCTGGGACCACAAACGCGTACACTCATTTGAACGGCTGACATGCATTCACATACATTGGGTAGCAGTCCGTTGTCATTCGCCCTTGTGGTACTTCTCCTATAGAGCATACACACTGTCCTGATAGTCTCTTCTGGCCCGTCGTCTTCCTGGCGTTGGGGCCTGCCTTTTTGTTCCTGAATGTCGTTTGTGAGTAGTATACTACTCACAGACGAAACTGCCTGTTATACAACAGTAAGGATGCAGGTGTGTCATTGACCGCGGAACACTGCCATCTCGGATAGCATTTCTAACCGGCGATTTGAGTAATCAAAAGGATCCCAGCCAGGCGGGTGACACCTACCTATTTTAATCAATGGGACAATCAGAGTGTTCATGTTTCGTGACTACTTTGTTGCTTGGCAACCATCCAACTGTTGTTGGTCTCATTGTATAATGCCTGGCACGGTAAACGATCAGCTGCCGTACGAAGTACGTGACTCAACCGTTGCAGGCTGTATAACGTGAGTAGTCGACCAATCGCTTGCGAATCCCGAGCTACGCGCTGGCGAACGGCCACATTGTTCACGAGATCAGTACGTTTGATGTGGTTTACTTGATGGAGGCAGCGATGGCCAAATATTGCATGTCTGTTTATATCCTCTTCACAAACAGGCCACGTTTCTGAACTGTGGAGCAAAATAGAACCCTCTCTTTCGGCGACAACCGAACATCTTTTTGACTCCCCAAATGACGCAGGTTGTCAAAGACAACTCGTGCTTTGGCTATCCTCGCTGATATCTCGTCAACAATATTACAGGCCGATGAGATAGTACTACCTTAGTATGTGAAAGTCTTCACAGTCTCAATCGGATTTCCCGCAACAAAGAAGGTAAGAGTTGGAATGCTCCAGTCTTGAGACAGCACCTTGCACTTTGAAGGTGCAAAGCGCAATCCATGCAAACTAGCCTTGTCATTCACCTTCTTCAGCATAGTCTGCATGTCTTCGGCAGAGATGCCAAGTGAGACACGGTCATCCGCCTACTCCATGTCTATCAACCTAGCGTCAAGGAGAAGCTCAACACTGAGCTCATTGGGTTCTTCATGCTCACCCTCCAGAATGTCATTCATGAGAAAATTGAACAGGACGGGGGAGTTCGGACACCCTTAACTAACACCGCTAGATGTGGTGAACTCCCGAAACAGTTGTTCATAAACCGTCACCCCTGCTTGCAGAATGGGCATACAGTTATCTCGAAAGATTCACATTGTCAACATCATTATGGACAGCATTAAGTCAATGATTCTGGTTGATGCATAACTACCACACAACCATGAAAATAGTACATCCTGAAAAGAAAAAAAGAAGAAAAAGGAAGAGAAGGGGAAGGGATCTAACTGCTATATTCAATCATTCACGCATTTCCATGGAACTCCGTCGCGAAGAAGGCAGTCTCGGAGGACTATACGACTAACGACCAGTACAACCACGGATCATGGAAAAAAGCCTTTTGCTATTTACATATTTAAAAAGGCTTTTTCCATCTCTTTCAACTGTTCGAAAAGTGGTCCTGATGGTCCTTGTGCATGGTTTTTGTCAATTTGCGTTTAAGTTCTCGACGGTCGCCATCATGTTCAGAGCTAGGTGGATTCAAGTAATGCTTGTTCATAAGGTTTATTGACGTGACAGAACTCCGTTCCCGTCGCAACTGTACAGCTCCTTTGGAACATGTCTTCACAGCATGCTTTCATAGCTGCTATCATTTGTTCTCAGTGTTCGTTAGGTTTTTGTAATTGAGTCGAACTGAGGAATTCGTTCACCAGTGCTTCCCGGTAAGTGTTCTTTACACTCTTTTCGCTTCATTGACAGTTAAGTATCCTGCATTTACGTGTGTGCGACCTCCAGGCAAATGAAAACAAAATGGGCACACATAAAAGGTGGTTGCTTCAAAATGTACGATAGCCTTTAACAGAGTGGCGCCACCTGTAACTGACTACTGTGATCAAGTTCTGACCGTGACTGGGAATTATAGGGATGTATCCATGTAACGCAATGCCTCTTACTATGTTGAAACGCGGTGCTCGAATTACAGAGACCGTAAAAGGCGCGCAGCTGTAGCAGTCTTTCGCCGTAGTCGGTGCATTATGCCCAAACACCAAACATACCTCTCAGACGCTTCTCCTCCGGAGAAAGACAGCTAAACTAAGCATTGAGATCACCAGCTAGTATGATGGTGTCAGAATGTTTAGTCTACTTTAGGATGTCTTCGAGGACGTCGTAGGACACATTTTGATAGCATGCGAGCATCTATCCGTTGGGGCGTATGCCGATATAGTAAATCTACAACGCTTTCCAGACGGGTTGACAGACTTTAACCAATCTACCTAGTCTGACAGCGCATAGGCGACTGTTCACTGTGATCCAATCAAGCAAACATTACTCTACTCTGGAATTCAGTGTGACTACTACTCCAGCTTAACCACGAGATCCAGCTTTGGCGTCATCAGAGGCCTAGAGAGGGAAGCCCTCGGATCGACACTCCACGATCGGTTTCTTCCATGTTTAGACTCATCAAGAAGAGAGTCCAAGCGAAAGATCAAACCGGCAATCCGTTGGGTTGCGAGATATAGTTTATTTGGTCATTTGGCTCTCAAGGTTATACGAACTGTGATGGTCTAGTCATAGAAGGAGGATGCCAAGTGTTTTACCCCGATGCCAAACACTCCATGCCCTTAACACTAGGGCAAGTTGCTGTAAATTTTGTGCACCTCCTGATCTGGGAGGCATGTGATTCACAATGTGTGTGACGAGTCAGGCTGGTGGTCAGTATGTGACTGGGACTCAAGCCATGAAGGCATCGGCTCAGTAAGGCGCCCTCGGTGCCCTGGATGGAGTCCAACAGACAATGGTTGCTTTTGGTTGAGCTCGCTATCTGACATGGTGAAGAACAGAAACCAGTAGCGCTCATGCCACGTGTCCGTGTGTGCACCTGTTTGATGCGTTTTCTCTTAGCATCATTCCCATTCTTACTCCGTAAAACCCACTTCGTCTTCCTTGTTGTGACATGTTCGTCGTTTATACAGCTCATCCGCATTAGATGTACATGGTCTGTGTCCGAAAAGGTCAAAAGAAATGTTTGATAATCGACTCTAGTGGCAACTCGTGTCTTTGCAATCCTCGCTATTGTCTCATCAGCAATATTACTGGCTGACGAGATAGTGCTACCCAAGTATGTGAAACTGTCCACAGTCTTAAGCGGATCACCTGCAACGAAGAAAGTAGGAGTTGAAGTGCCCCAGTCTTGAAGCAACACTTTGCACTTTGAAGGTGCAAATCGTATTCTATACAAACCAGCTCGGTTGCTCAACCTGTCCAGCATGGTCCGCATGTTTTCAGCAGAGGGGCTAAATAAGACAATGTCGTCCGCATACTCCAGATTAGTCAATCTAGCGCCAGGAAGAAGCCCAACAACAAGCCCACTGTATTCCCGAAGCGCACCCTCCAGAATGTCGTCCATGACAAAATTGAACAGGAAGGGGGAAATCGGACACCCCTGACGAACACCACTAGAAGTGATGAACGCCCGAGACAGTTGTCCATAAACTTTCACCCTGCTTGCAGAGTATACGTACAGTGATCTCAACAGATTCACGTATTTCTCTGGTACTCCCTTGCGAAGAAGACAGTTCCAGAGAACGTTACGAGCAACTGAATCGAAAGCAGCCTTTAGGTCCAAAAAGACCACGACTGTCGGCTGTCTGTAACAGTGCCGATGTTCCAAGATCCGTCGCAAGGTAAAAATATGATAAACGCACCCTCGACCGGATCGGAATCCTGCCTGTTCTTCGCGTATTTGACTTTCTCTGGGCTTAGTGAGCCGATGTAAAATGAAGCTAGTGAGTAATTTGGACGCAATAGACACCAGACTGATGCCCCTGTGGTTGTCACATAGACTTCGGGCCCCCTTTTTGAAAACGGGAATGACTGTTGATAGGCACCTATCACGAGGTACCTCTTCAGTCTCCCAGATCGTCTGGAGGAGTTTTGTCAGTTCTGCTATCAACCTTTCCCCATCATCCTTGAAAAGAGAAGGAGGGAGGAGGTCTGGACCATGAACCTTGTTACGCTTTAATAACTTAAGCTCCATGACTCCTTCTGCTTCCGGCGGAGGACCGTCTGGAATGTAATAACTGACCAATCCAGTCCCGTCGTCCATATGATTTGGTTGAGGCCATCTGAACCGCTCTTCAAAATGTTCAGCCCACCTGTCAAGTCGGCGCGGTTGACTGATAATAAATGAACCATCTTTTTCACATATGGTTTCACTTACACTGATTCGATGGCCAGTAAAACCACGGATCAGGGAAAAACACCTTCTGCTATTCCCAGATAAAAAGGCCTCTTCCATTTCTTTCGATTATTCTACCCAGTATTGCCCACGGTCTTTGCGCAGGTTTTTAGTCAGCTTACGTTTAAGTTCTCGACGGTCGTCATCCAGTTCTGTCGAAACTGAACGTCTCCATCGGAACATGCCTGTTCACAGCATGCTTTTATAGATGCGGCGATTTGTTCCCGGTGTTCATTAGGATCCTTCATCTGACTCGAACTGGGCAACTTGTTCACCAAAGCCTTTTGGTAAGCGTTCTTTACATCCTCATCGCTCGAATGCCAGTTGAGCACCTTACATTTACGAGCGTAGATCCTCTGGGCAAATGACGAAACAAAACGGGCACGCACAACAGCATGGTCCGAGTCCAGGTGGTTACTCCAAAAGGCACGACAGTCCTTAACAGACTGGCGCCGCCTGTAACCTGTCCACGGTTGGGAGGCGCACGGTGGTCTCCGAGTAACACAGTACTTCTTCCTGTGTTGGAATGCGGTGCTCAAAGTATACAGATCGTGGGATGCGCAGAGCTGCAGCAGTCTTTCGTCATTATCAGTGCGTTGCGCCCGGACACCAACCATACCTCCTAGCCACTTCTCATCCGAAGAAAGACGACCAAGCTGAGCATTAAATTCGCTCGCACTCTCCGACAAGTCGGTCAGCAAGCTGCTCTGGCAAGTACTTTCTCAAGTCTGGGTATTGATGTGTGCTGCGTGTCGGAGACGCGAGTCTACGATTCTAGCATGGTTATCCACTTGAGCTCACCTCTAGATAACTGTCGATCCAAGCGCTTCTATCTCAGGGTTTCTGGTGACTCTGAAGCTGAATCGCACGGTCAAGCTGGAGTGGGAATCGCACTGAGTTCCAGAGTGGAGCAATGCTTCCTTGATTGGATCCCAGTGAACAGTCGCTTGTGCGCTGTCAGACTCAATACATCGGTAAAAGCCTGTCGACGCAAATCAGAAAGGCGTTGTGTATTCATTATACTGGCGTACGCTCCGACGGACAGCTGCTTGGATGTTACCAAGGATGCGTTCTATGACGTCCTCGTTGACCTTCTGAGGCAAACTAAATACTCAGACATTATCATTTTGCTGTCACTCAACTGAGTTGCTGTTAAGTTGAAATAGTTATTAAAACTGTTCGGCGAAGACCACTAAGATTATCTGTAGGCACCATCTTATACATATTTGCAGAGTGTGGAATGCCCGATATTGGTCATTTAATTTGTGACTAAAGATGTTAGGTAATGGACCTCGTCCCTACTCTCCTTCATTTACTGAATGGACTATTTCTCATCGTCGTGTACAACATTATCATTCACCGTTAACTGACTGGGGAAGACACTCCTCGACGTCAGAGTAACATCCGAATATCTGGTGTACGTTGTTTTTACCTTTTGTTGCCCGAAGCGGAAGGAGAGGCTGATGGCGACTATTTGCTTAATATCGTAACTAAGCTCTGCAGGATACTTCCTGTTATAACCAACTTAACCTATCGGAATACCCTTAAAAAGCGCAGGTTGGAGCGTGATATCTGCTTTTTTTTGTAATATGATGGTAAGTAGGCTTAGATATTGAAAAAGAAGGATGAATGTTATTTGTCAGTAACGTTTGAATTATCGATACAAAACTTTCATGCAAGGGTGCGTTCTATGTTGGCCAGTCTATCCCGTTCATTGGTATAAGCGAAGTGAGAGTAAGTCCAGCAGTTCTATATCCTTCGGACTTTACGTTTACCGGGATTATATTGTAGAATCTGTCACTCGACTATTTTCTGTACGACCACCGTTGTCATTGATGGCCAACTGATACCATTTCATCGTTTCTGGCTTTCTATTTCCCCTCCTACAGCCCCGTCGTCGCTACTCGCGCTGGGCTCATCCGCGGAGTGAAGTGGCTGCAATGGCAACAAACATAGAGCCGGAAAAGTTAACCCCGTTGCAATCGAAAAAAATTAGAAATTCCGTTCTTTCAAGCCGAGAGAAAGGACTAGGAAGTCAAACTAAGTCTGACTCGTATTTGAACTTAGTAGCTGAAGAAAAGAACTATGGAGACGAGGATCTGCTGGATTCAATTTGGCCCCCATTCAGTCGCTTGGGTGGATCACAGACCAATAAAAAATTCCGGCACTTAGAAAGTGATCGCATTCACACAGTCGCTCATTTATCTGGGACCACGTTCCCCAAGCTGACCACTAGCACACCACATTGGCTCACACCACAGTATGTGCCAGCTGGGCTGTCACCCCATTCCAGAAATGGGTCCAACCGTGAGTCAACTTCTTCGGCCGCATCTTCTAGTTCCGTTGGATCTTCACTTTCAGGACACAATATGAACCGTCCTGATAGCCATCTTTATCATAGCCTTCCGTCTCATCGACAGTATGCACCAAGACGTGTTGAGACTCAGACTTGCCGGCAGCTATCTCCAAATCATGAATCCATGACTCCAATACAGTTTTGCCGTCTTTATCCAACTTCAGGTGAGGCTGAAGCCTATCTGGGTACTTCACCCGACAGACTACGAATGCCCAAGTGGGCTTCGGTATTTTTACCGGAAGGCGAGGAACGTGAGCTGGAACCAATCTTTGAAAAGCATTCACACACAATTCAACATCCGTTTGGTCTACTGGACAATTTCAGCTCTAATACGGATGAATTATCCAACTGTTCCGCCCCCCTAGCACGCACATCTCACGGGACTTCCTCAACAGACTCCACTCATGATTCTGAGATCAACTGGGATCAAGATGCGTTGTTAGCTACGGACCGCCATGATCAACATCCTATCTCCAGCAGTCCACTTTTGGACAATCTCTATTTGGATTCGGCCGATCTAGACTTTGACACACTACATGGTTTGGTCGAAGCAAGCGGGCCCATCCCTTTAGACTTGGATCTTGCACTAACAGCAAGTCTGAATGGCGCTTGCTCGAATCTATCCACAGATTCCGCGTTTGTTGGCTCTTGCAGTGACCTAGACAGTACCGCACACAGCCAACTGAGTACGCTGTTATCGCCTACACACTGGTCCGCGGATTCCATGATTGATCAAGAAACGCTGCATAACACTTGGTTTGGGAATCCTCAGTCATTGCATGCCACTAATTGTCTACTATCCATGTTAGATGGAGCTGACGCGCTGCTGGAAAAACCAGGTGGCTCGAACGAGCCTGCCACGGACTCCGGTCGTCTAAATACACCGCCTTCGCACTGAGTCTGCGTGATCACAAACGTGTTGTACATACATGCCAACAGTTCTGTGTTGCACATACGCGGACGAGGTGTGATAACTTGCTTTATATTTTTCAAGGTGTCTAAGGCTTCTTTTCTATTCCTTTTCGGGCTGTGATGAAACGCGGTTTAATCAAGCATATCATTGGCCGGCAACCAGCTCGACCGACCTTGGCGTGCCCTAGTTTAGTTTTAACCTTTGAACTATGAATTTCTGCCATCGATGCGCGATGGAACCAACTTATGATTACCGAGGAGTACGAAAGTCGCCGTAAACAAACCATTTTGTTTAGTCATTTTTCTTGCTCTCTTCCGATCGGTTGTGCCTACTCATTTTTGTTCCTGCTTATTTCATTCTCTGCATTGCCTTTCGAACAACAACCGGCTGTGAACTAGGGAGCAAAGCATTATTTCTGCTGATTACCGGAGACCCAACGTGATCCTCGTTGTCGTATGTACCACTGAATATGGTCCCCGTTCGCTCTAACCGTGATCCGTAGAATTATACGTGACTCATTTCATGGTTAGTCACGTGGCTCAAGAGTTTGAAGCTCTGTGCTCTTTACCATTCATCTCCTATACTCCATAAAACTCTCCCTACGGCTTCCAAAACTTTTTGCATTATCTTGTTCACGTTTTTCGTGCGTCTTCGATTATCGTTCTCGAAACCAATCACATATCACCGTCTCTATCGAAACCGTTATGTGTATTTCAATCAATCTTTCCCCATTATTCTGAACCAGTTTGATTTTAAAGTTTTAAACCGTCCAACTCCAGCTGCCGTCTTATTTTACTCTTTTCCCTAATGTGTTAAGGAAATTTATATAATGGGATTGGATGGATTTAAGAAGGTCTGAATCGATCTCGTCATCTATGATTCTAGCCTTGATGTTCGTAGGTTCACAGCTTTGTGCTAAACGAAGAGCGATCATTACGAATACGCTTCTGTTTTTGCGTTGGTCAATTTATAGATGTGTAAAAAAAAGGAATGGAGAAAACTTTCACAAAGTTGTTGGCACGCATTTATGTCAGCATCAAACCCTGAATCTCATTGAATCAACCTTTTGACTGGTGAGTATTTGATGAGTTATGAAAACGGGTTAAGGGTTTAACCAGAAAACTTGTGAATTGGGTTGTCTTTGAAGTACATACCTATTAAATAAGATTTTGGAACTTGATTTTTTCAGCTATGACCACGAAGTTTGACACTATGTTCCAACTTGAGCAGGTGTTTATCACATCATAATTCTGATTATATAATGGTCTGTCAATCACATACTCCAGTTTTAGACATTCTTCAGTGTTTTCAGTGGGAGGAGGTCAACTGGTGGAGATTTCATGGTTAAAAGTTCGGCCGCTTCGCAGAAGAATTGACCAAATGTGACTGTCATTTCTCGTTGAGGTTTTTCCGAGTCCTATAACTTTTAGTTACCGCACCCCGAACTTTAAATAAATGATAGATATTTCTTTAATAAAGACGATTAGCGAGACTGTTAATTTCTGTGTGCAAGCGGCCTACGAAACTGAATATACTGGAAATCTTATTGTCCACTTTACTGTGTGACAGAAATGTTATGGTTATCAAAAATGGATATGAATGAATGTCCTATTGGAGTAAAAACAACAAATCAATGAATTCACTCCAGATGAACGGTAATTCAGCCAGTGAGTGATCACGCAGTAGGCAACGTGCTTCATGATAACAGTTGGCTTTCAACTATGTTCATTCAGTCAGTCGCCAACTCTTCAGTTTTACGCAGTAACTGCTAGATGGTTAATGTGATTCAACCAGCATGGTCGATTCGGTGGAGTTCATAACTGTTCACATTCCAGTGAATATCATGATGGCGAAACAAGTTTCCTGTTTATCCCGGTGTATACGTATTTCAAACTATGGTCGAACGAATCGGTATTCTCTGCCTATTGTTTCGCCGGAATCATGTAGCACAGTTGCCTTGACTACGGGCGTATGTTTTGTCTGATACTTTGGTCAACACCCTGTAGCTATGTGCAAATGCCTTGGCTTTGCGTGCCTAAATCGGTCAGCGTTCCGCCTACCTACTCGGGAAGGAAATTTATTCGAAATTAGTGTGAGAGAGAGTGACAAAAAGCAGTGGTACGCGCGATACTCTCACCTGATGCTGTTATACTCATTAGCAAAACCAATTGTAATAAATCATTGATAAATAATCGGACATCATCGGTGTTCGGTCGTAGTCTTCAACTAACCTCTTTCGAAAAGTAGCACTTGTTTCAGATTTCACTCTTGCTAGTGCGCATCAGTGGTGTATATCTCTGGCCTGATTGGGAGTTAGACTCTAGTCCATGGTTTCACCACACACTTGTGTTGACCACTGACGGTATCTAAAAGTGGTCTGCTAAAGTGAGCGTCACTAACAGGTGAATGTAGCTGAACGTTTAGGTATGGTAATTGCATGTTGTCCATGGTGTACTGGTGGCTTCACAAGCAAGTTGGCCGTCGCTGAAATTCTTATCGAAGTTAGGAGGTGCAGTTCTGATGACCTCAAACAACGGCGAACTTCGGCCGTTTTTTTCTCCTGACAGTTTCAGTCAAATTGATGGACATATCCGAACAACGATTATGACTAAGTGTTCCTTGTTATTCATAATGGATTATGTCACCTCAAGTTCAGATGTTGCGGTCACGGCGTGTGGTGTTGTGCCGCAGACTAGGACTAACAGTTCAAACCTGGATCAGACCAACCGGGGTGAGCGTAATTCAAACTGGCAGTTGTGTAGTTGGTGGTCGGTGTCATCACAACTGAGTTCTATCCCCGCACAGTGATCCTAATCGGTACATACTGGTTGTCTTAATTGCATCTCAACCTCTCCTCCGTAATCTGGAATTTTGGAAAACGAGCGTGGTTGGTCGACAAACAAAAGGGAACAAAAAAATATTGTGAAAATACTATCGTTTAACTTGAATATACCTTTAGCGTATATCTTGAAGATGTGTTTTCAATGCGCATTGCTTCTATGCATATACCACTACCGCTTATAGTATAGAAATGCACACAGAAGAACTTTTTATGTGGAGTTTAGTGAACTTTGTTATGCCTCCGATTTGTTAGTAGCTTGAAGTATCACTTCACTGGTGAAAGCGATAAGCAGATGATGCTCACCCGTTGAGTTTGTTCTGATAGCAAGAAGACTTATGACTGCCAGTGTTAGAAACTGGCTTGTTTTGTTGCACATCCAAAAAGTTTAATCATGAAGTCACAGCGTATGCACGCGACCAACGTTCGTTTAATATGGAAGTGGGGGAAGAATGTACGGGCGGGTTATTATCGACCGATTTACCTGTAAAATTCTGATGTAGCTTTTGAACTCAGTTGATGGAGAGCACACTGCATAATGGTTTGCAGTTCCTGTTGCTGATTAGAATCCAGCCGAAGCACAAACATTCCACCTATAGGTCCATTTACCAGGCAGTTTAAAACATTACCACAATAGATTCAGCCAAATTTACATCGGGGGGTTTACCGGTATCTACATTTTGTAACCTAATTCTAAGTTGTGGCTCAACAGTTGAGAACCGCTGTTTCACTAGATCACGTCGTCAGAAAAGAACTAATTGTGCGTAAGACTAGGGAGGATCACCTTCGAGAGAATTTCTGGACGTGGATATGAATAGATTTCCGGGCACCTGCCTGAATTGTTTTGATGACTTCAGATGATTGTCAGGCGTCAGTAGTGTGTCGATTATGATAGCTGTATTATTTTGGACTTCGATTATACTGACTACATTTAGGTCAGGCCAGCCAAAAAGATGCAATTAGAAAAAAGCAATCACACTCATGAGGTTGGCATATCTTGTTTATAACTGTGTAGGAATGCTTGGATCGTACGTCGCCATTCTATGAACATACAGCAAAACCAGTTTCCAAGCTGCAACACATGCTGACTTCCGATTAGAGTAGGAGGGTTTACCGGCGTCCCTAAAATGTCGAACACTCTAATCGCCCAATACTCAATTGTGAAAGTTAGTCTGCTGTTCGATACGGTCACGGAACTCATACATAGCTTTGGATATGACTATTGTTTGTGGTGTATTATTCGTTACGACCTCGACTAAATTAGACACAGCTGCCAATAAACACAGACTGTAAACCCTGTTTCATGAAATCCGGCTCGTCAGACCTTTGAGTCAGAGCTTCATTGAGGGTCACTCAAACTAATCCCCCTCCACAGGATAAACCACTGACAACTATTAAAAGTTATCGCCTTCCGCCATGTGATATTGTTCAACCAACACATTTCCCGTCATAATTTGTTCATCAATTTTTCGCTCACTCTATTTCCAAGTGACTGTTGTTTCCTAAGTTCAAAACAATTGTTAAACAGTTGTGCTCATAATATTTGCACTGACAAGTTGGTCAGTAGACTACTCTAGAGTCTAGAGATTGGTGTGTGCTGTGTCAGTGAGAAGTAAATTTGAAATGTTAATACATTTATCCACTTGAGTCGTTCACCCAAAATCTTCCCCTTTATAACCTACGTTGATACGAGGATTGGATTTTGCTGGCAAATATGTCTATCGCCCTAGGTAGGATGGATTGGATGCTAGTAAACGGTAGCTGCCGGTCCACCAGACTTAACACATCGATCCGTTCGAACGTAAACCTGAAAAGTGTTATGCACTCATCATCTCAGTATGCACTCTAAAAAACCGCAATTCAGATGCTGCCAAGACCGAGTTCAATCATGCTCTCATCAACCTTATGAAGCAGACCAAAACCCAAACACCACTACAACAGAAGGCGAGTCCAGCCGTGAGGTTGGCTCTTCCGCTGCAAAGCAACAGCGGTCGGGTTGCACCCGTGATCTGTAAACACATTATATTGAAAACAGTGAGACTGTTGCAAATATATGCATTCCACTCTCTCTATCTCAGATGCTGCGGTTCTATACAAAAAGCATTGTGTCGGATGGAAATCGCTCTGTGTACCTCAGCCTTGAGCGCAAATCGAACCTACGGCGGTCGATCGTCAATGATATCAGTCTGTTACGCACTCTGCCATTTTCTGATAATCATCTGAACTTAGACCATGTTTTTGTTTACTTTCGTTCTGATTTGTCGTCTATCAGATGCCTTGGTTTTGTAAGTCTAAGACAGTTAACTGGTATTCTAGTAAAGAACTTGAGGTGACCATTTATCTGATGATACCGACGAACAAGTTGCCGGGATCATTTAAGTTACGAGAACTTCACACATGCTCGAAACAAACCACAGTAGCTAAGAAAGACTACCGTGAACCGGTAACTGTACTGTTACAGCTAACTGAATCTCCGTCAGATCGATGGACTTGTTAACAACAGACATCGCTAAATATTTCCTCGATATATGTATGACAACTGTAGTGAAACTATTGAATGTGAGCTAACTGGAGCCCTAAGCAAAATCCGTTGACAGCAATTAGTCAGATTATCGAGAGAACTGATACTTGCTTTATGTCTTCAACCAGCAAAATACCCTTACATCTTAGCCCTGGTTATGTTGACCTACGAGCTGGTTTTAGTGGGAACGTACTGAAAATGTCATTTACTGATTGCCAGCTGAAGAGTTGTTATATGAGCTAAGGACTTTTAAACACAAATCGACTGGCGTGAACAGAATCATGTAATCAGCAGGAACCTATTGGACAATTTTTGTATGCCGGATGGCACTCCGTTGGAAGTGGACGTGGGTTTGGGGCATAAACTGTTTAAGCATAACCAGATCCCTAAGAATAGTGCCCCTCATGTGTTGTTTTTGAAGGTGTTGACGAAAAGTTGATGTCAGAACTGGCGTTATTCTTTTGAACGAATGAGAAACTAAATAAGTACGTTAAGGTTATCGTCTATCAATGGTTCTTCCTATCTTCTAAAAAGAAGCCCCGTATCAATGTAATAGTCACTGAGACGGTAGTCCTCTGTCTAACGCCTCTACATATCATCTGTTGACTTAGTGTTTTGTCGGGGGAACCAGATAAGTAAAGACCGAGTGGGACTCTGATCCGGCCAAAGGCGCCTTGGCCAGTTTTTAACTCTACGATATATACTGAGGCGTCAATGCCACGGTTAGCAACTAACGGTCGTCTTCTATCTAGACCCAGTAGCCCACATTAGGTTGTTCACTCGTAACGGTCGTTGGGACTTTTTGTTTCGTGAGGAATTTCCGGGAAAAAAACATTGAATGCACGACGGTCATTTTATGCTCCCTTTGCTGTATGGCTGAGAAACGTGGCCTGTTAACAAGGAAGATATCAACAGGCTTGCTTTGCTTGACCATCGTTGTCCCCATCAATTGGCCCATATTAAGTGGACTGATCGCGTGAGCAATGTGGCCGTACGCCGGCGCGTATCCCGAAACGCCATGGATGCGCGACCAATTGGTCAACTAATCACGGTACACAGCTTGCGATGGTTGGATCACGTATTCCGTATGTCATCTGATCGTTTATCGTACCGGGTGTTATATGCTGAGGCCACCAACAGTTGGGTGAAACCACATGGTGGTTAACCAACAACGTGGTCACGAAATATGAAGACCTTGACTGCTCCATTGAGCAACGTGGATAGGTGTCGCCTCCCTGGATGGGGTCCTCGTGATCACTCAAACCGCTGGTTAGAGACGCTATCCGAGATGGCGGTATGTCGCAGTCAATGGTGTACCTGTATCCATACCATTTCTAGTTTCTCTGCTAAGTCTTCTTTTAGTAATGCTCAACCTTCTTAGTAACGTTTTCTTCTAGGATATTCCACGTCACTGTTGAGGTGAGCTGCGGCCCGAGCCACAGTACCTTTTGGTTAGGCTCATGACTATTATGATGATGTTGAGTGTGAGAACTCAAACATATGGCCAGGGCGTTTATCACTTCTTCCGTTCGTCAAAGATACATTTCCATGTTTACGCTGAGGACCGTGGACCACTTCATTTATTTAACATTGTCGCGTCAGATAGTAATACACTTACTACGCTATTGTTCACAACGGCAAAAACAAATGTTTCTTTTGCCAATCTCTGTCATCTACTCAGCCGAAAGGATATTCGGTCGTTGTTGACAGGGAGGGTAAGTAATATTTCTGTAGGAGCTACTTTGCTTCGTGGATCGCAGACGACCACTTGATAAAAAACGTATGAACAGACTTGTGTCTGGACACAATTGTCTCCACAGTTAAACAAAATTAGTTAGGATGAACGCTTGAATGGTATGGCCATTTGGCACAATGTGGTTAGAACAATTTTGGGTACTCAATCAATCGTCAAATGATTGAAAGTTCACAGGCTATGGTGGTTGTGTCATGTGCTTCTTATTTCAACCAGGTGTATGTTTCAAGGCGTCTTGAAAACTGTGGTCTCAAACAGCTGAGTAAAGCCAAGAGCTAAACAGGCAGACGAAGCGATTAATGAATACGAAAACCTTAATTTTGAGTAAAGTCATTGGGTGTCACCTACCACTTGGGGTTCTAGTGATTTGTAGGTTAGAAATGCTGACCAACGTATAGGCGTGACATAGTCAAGTGCATATTCGTATCAACAATCTTTCTAATTCATTCATTCATTCTTCTTCTCCCACCGACCGACTGTAGGTGATTTTGGTAATATGGACTATAAACGTTTAATTTTAGCTCAGTGAACAGACCTATTACCCGATTGACGTTGTCGCATTGAGCTAATCCCTGGTTCAGTTACTCACAGTCACATCCATGGCTACTGATAATTTCATTTCTACAAACACTATGCAGAGAACAAGCTTCTTCCGACCAAAAATATTATTAGCAGCTGGACCTGCTAAACGAATTCAATTTGTGGATTCATGCTTTAGACGCATCATCGAAATAGAAGAGAGTAAATGAATATATTTTCCGTTTCACTGATCCAAGCGAATCAGTAAGATGCAGAAACAGTCCATTGAAAAGAACACGGAGTGAACAGTGCATAAAGGCAGAACCTGAACTGCTGTTTGATAAGCATGACATAGGAGATCTGCACATCAGACAAATTAGAGGACGGAATTCAGCATGTGAGGTACGGTTTGCCAAAATCAATATCTCCAAAGATTCCTGCATGGGTTGCTACAGAAGCTGAAATAGACATTGAACAACGAAACACGAACTCTCACAGACAGTCGATCATACAAGGGTAAAGTTACAAATGATATTATCAGCAGTTGTAGCTGGAGTGCAGTTAGAAATGCTAACACGGGACATCTTATCTCTAATTAAATGCCTAGTGTTGCTGCCACACTTCAAGACACTGTGCATGTTTCCTCTGTCATTTTATGCTTATCCTCACAATTGTTTTAACAGAGTGCGTTGGGTGAACCTAGACGACTGTCGATTGGAAATTATGAGCACTCTCCAAGTAGATTTGTAGTGACTCAAAAAGCATTTCTGACGCGATTGGTTTCAGCCTAATTGTCATTAGTCATGAATGAAGTCGAAACGCCTACTCGAAATTCCTTAGAAGGTTTGACAGGTGTTTTCTAGAGCAGCTAGTGCATGTCTGTTTTAGACGGCATAAACTATTGCTTTTGGATCCTTTAAACCACACCTGTGCGCACAAAAAAAAGGTTGAAAAAACCATCAGCGTATGCCAGGACAGCCAACTTTGCCACAAATACAACTGACGGGGTCGAACCTTCTGTCACCCAGTGGACGATTTTGTCTCACTCAAACTGACTCGCGCTGGCACCCGAATGAAACGATATTTTCAATACGTCAAGATAATGATTCTGTTCTTTACATTCGTCACCTATCTGATTATGTAAATGTGTCATTTCTGTCTCACTTTTCATAGGTACCCGATCTACTTTCACTAGCCACGTGAAACCTACTAGTGACCCCCTTTATGTACTCTTGACCCGTAGCTTATCACTCTGCGATCTGCTTGACTGCTTACGCACAGTCTGTCTTAAATATTACTGCTGTAATCCCATAAGTTGCTTGGTCCGGGAATATGTTTATTGCCGGAGATTCTTTACAAGATAAGTGGGACAACACAATCACGATTGTGAACACCTTCTTTTCACGGCCGACATATATCCACATTCGTTAACAGTAATACGTCTCAAGCCCTTTTTGTTGGCACGTCCTACGTGTTACATATATGTGTCTCCAGATTCTGGTCTTTCTGACACTGAGAACCGCCCGCTAGTTTCTACGCGTTCGACTCATGTCTTACTACATATTAGTGACAATCTACTAACATACAGCACTATACAACACCACCAAATTCATGACAGGCTCATCTAGTCTGACGAAACTTTTCTGTGAATAATGCAACATTACGAATAGATTAAATTATGGATATCTTACAGGTTGTTCTGAACTAATGAACGGTGATATCTTCATTGCGTCTTGCACCAAAGTCGGTGGGGTAGCAGAATCAGTGAAAATATTTTGTACGGCTGTACACTTGAATCAACTATTGTTCGTTGATTGTTTGACTGCTTCTTTCGGTCAAGCTAAGAGTGCTGTGGTGTTCTGTAAACGTGTTCAATCTCTGCACGCTGCAACCAGTTCCAAAACTGTTCACTTTCCAAAAGGAGTCCCTAATTGTTCAGTGTGTTCAACAGGATTTCATAGTCTTCTGTTATGTGCTTCACTACCGCTGTGTAAATGGTGTTCCCACGCTGACCAGCAATGGTGGATGCTTTGATCTATCTTCTAAAATGTCTTGTTACAACGACTATCTGCTGGTTACCGTTAGTCGTTGGTGAGAATGGACCGATCACCCACACTTACCATTGTTCCCCAACATCAGTTACTTGAGCTGATTGAAGTATGCGTTACTTTGAATGGCTAAATCACTTCGGGAGCTAATCTTGTAATCATGCCAGGATGTGATTAGCACAATCGTGAGTTCAGTGACAATCCCTCTGTTCCAGCTGATGACATTCCTCAAAAATTATACCTATCAACTCTGCTGACATTAAAGGTGGAATTACTCAGTCCTGCAATTGGCGCATTAAAACCCAAGTGTTGCTTAACATTAACATGTCAAATGTGTTATGAAAGCCTCCATTCCCAAACTCCTCTCGGTTTTTGGGAGCTGTTCTCCTACCAACGTTTTGTAAATCAATTGTCGGATTGCCGCCTCCTTCCTTCCGTGAAGCTCATAGTCATCTGCTAGCGTATTTCAATACTGCTATCTCTAACAACTTCTTTTTAAAACCCATCTGTATGGTAAGTTCGAAGGAGTAGATCAAGGATGTGACTCTATTCAAAAAGCATATGAACAATTGCAAATTCTTACCCCCAACGCCCAATGAACAAGTTTTCCTCTAGGGTCCTTCACTGAGTTGATCTAATAGTGTCGTCAGCTTTCACACGAAATCATCGATACAAACATTATGGCATCCATTATTTCAAAACTTGAACAATCGTCAAACGTCTCGTCCTTGTCGGTAGATTTTTACTTTTGGCTGATACCCAAGTGAGATATCCTATTGTGGTTGACTGTCAGGCAGAAAGTGCGAGTATTCCAACTCGCGGCGGAATACCTCAACACAGGGGGGAGGTGCGTTCAAAAACCCACAGTGAGCGGATGGAGAACGGCGTGGGCGACCAGATGAGTCATCGCTCGGCTGGATCGGACCAACTGGCGAGACGTGGCAGCCGAAATAGAATGGATGACCAAATTGAAGGCATGATTATTCCAACACTCTCAAGAATATCCCGACACGGCTGTGGAGTACGGTCAAAGCCCACAGTAGATAGACGGGGGACAACACGAGCGACCGGACAAGTCATCGCTTAACCAAATCGGATCAATGGACGAGGAATAGCAGGCAGAAAACCTCCGGGTAGAGGGCGCCAATCACACAACTAAAACGGGTAGAAGTGCACACGACGTGCGAGCGGATTCGAAATCGCGAGCTTGCGTGTGGCATGACAACTAGCGAGTTGGGCCATAAAGACTGTGCTTTATTGAACGCCTTTTCGCTACGCTATGAGGCCTCCTTACTGCTTCGGTATAGCAGCAACCCTTAAACCTCTTGTTTCTATTTCCAGTCACTGAAAATTCTGGAGTTATTCACTCTTAATTCATCAGTTAGTAGGTTTTGACAAAACTTGATTGACCATTTCCGAATAATACAGTCGATAATTACTCTTTAATCGCCTACATTCGAATTTCGTAAGAGTACTAAACACCTTGATGAGGTGGTTGTAACAACACAGTACGACTGAGAACGTACTATTATAAACCCAGCTTGTCCGTGCCTGACAATCTGTCTTGGGATAACAGTTGAAGAAATAATAAAATGGCGTCCAGTTATAAAGACAGTGACAAACGGGATAATCGCTGTGATCCACAGTTACCTCCTAAACAAGGGATTCAGTTACCCATGCAGTTTGCGATTGTAACTGTTAAGACCAATACTTGCTAATCGAATACGAGGGTATAACTGTTACCGGCTGGGGAATGTACCGTCCATGAGGTGAAACGAATATTGTACAAAGGTGATGAAAGGCGCGAGCAGGATGATTTGTGAAGGCTTCGTACTTTCTCTTGGAACTTAGTTGATTACTTGCTGCTCACAGGCGTCTTTATACAAATTCTTCTGAGCTTTATAACTGTGTACTGACAGTCTTCTTTAATCTACGTATGGTTTGATGATGATAAGTAAACTACGGTTTTTAACGGTCGTTACTACACGCTGTCCAACAGCGTCGCATCCATCTCTTGGCAGGCGTCATCTCTGGGTGAACTCTACATTCTCTACATGAGTCAGTCTACCCTGTCTCACTTATAAAAGGAACCGTTTCCGTTGCAGTCATCTTAAAATCGTATATCTTTTGTACTATTTCTGTTGATACTAACCGTTTTCTGTACAGCTACTTGTGCGGTTACATGCGACAAGTTTAAACTTCTGTCCTGAACAGCATCTAGACAGTTGCTTGTATAATTTCTCATAGTTCCTGGCATACTTATGGAAACTTGGGTTTGACATAATCTTGACAGCATCGTTACTTATGTTTTCATATCTCGCTGTTTGTGTCAGTGAACTGCATTAAAACTGTAGGGTCCTAACTAGTTTTCTTTATATGACACAAGTCTAATCAAAATGTCCACGGATACGATTGTTGACCTATACAACTTTTAATGAAAACACAACCGGGAATAGTAAGTATGTTTATCCATCACGTTCAGTTACCGTTACCTTCGATCAAGATCGAAATACGTAGCAACGCTTGCTGAGTGAAACATCTCTCCACAACAGTATTGCCACATGATTAACTTCTGTTGTAGAGTTTGCTATCAAATTCCAGTTCCAATGAAAAGACAACAGGAATCGTAGTTTCTATTGGTCGATAACTGCTTCCAGAGCCGACTGAAGCTGACTTCGTTGGGTACACGAGTCAAGACCTCACTGCTCTTAAGGCTTCATTGTGCAGAAATAGGAAATTTGAGTTTTATATCTTCCGTATTATGAAGAACCTTACACGCCAGCGACTGTAATGAATCCAGACAACTAAGATTTACGAAATATTTCAGACGTAAGGCTACCTCAGAATCACAGTGAACTAAATTCGTTGAAGCTAGGAAAGACAGATGAGTGGAATATCTACTTACTTACACTGACCAACATACCAAAAATTAAACCATATTAATCACGGATTGCCATGATAGCACCCACTGTACTCGAGATTAGCTCCGAGATGTTTGTCGACAGGGAAGCGCAGAATTTTCGGTTGTTTTAAGTGCCTGGATTGTCTCGATGGACCTCAACAGGTGCGCAGAATTTCTGACCCTGTTTACACACTCATTACGTCCGCTGAAAGTGACTTTCTGTATGTCCTCTGAGTTGGGGACGTTTGAGGTTGTAATAAGATAATCGCAGCAGGAGCAGCAACTGTTGTGGCGTACACCTTTGGTCGAAACAAATAAGCCCACCTAAAACAGTCCTCCGAAACTCCAGGTATTGACGAACGTTTGTGTAAGAATGTTACTGTGTCCGCTTTGAAATTTTGTGTACATAAACATTACACGATTAGGATCAGTTAATGATCTATTCGACGTAGTGGTTTTATCTTAGATGGTCCTCCTCGGTCAGCATATTTTGTTAAACCAAACGCGACTAGACCATCACAAACCACTTTTTTATAATAGAAAAGGGTAACGGAAAATTAGTGCACTTGATTTGCCTGCTGCTTCCCGTTGTCACTGCGGGTTGCATACCACTTTAGCAGGACACGGAACATCAAACGTGAGTAAAGACAACTATATACCATTACAGGAGAAGACACTGGGTTCTCCACAAACACAACCTGAAATGGATTTAGAGGCTCGGAAAACTCCCCAGTGACGTCACCACGATGGGGGTGTAGTGGCATCAAAATATCTGATACGCCCAGTCGTCTAAGTGATTATAATCCACTCTAACAATTGTGGGTATTAAAACATCCACCTAGCACTGCTTGTTAATTATTGCCGCCTCGTTCCTCAACAAGCCGTAGCCTATCCGTATCCAACGTAATTTGTTTATAAAAGGCATCATAGAGGCATCACAGAGGGCATTAGTAATGGAATACTTAGAACAAGTCAAATAGGTAATTAGAATCATAGACATGAGGCGGATCACAGTCTACTGGAGGGGGGTGGGAGTGGTGGTGAATGTGTGGCATTATCACTCGTGCCTACCGTGAGACATGCATTTGGCGGTGTTAAGTGGTTCACGCCTGCTTGGGTTTCAAGCGGCTGTGGAATAGTTGGCCAAAGGAGATGTAGAGCCTTTACGAACCGTTTTTGGGCACACGGACAGGGGTTGTAGAGTCTGATGGCAATTGCCTCAGCCGTTGATAACAGTCGCAATTTGACAGCTCTGAAGTGGGATTGACAAACCTTGTAGACGATTCGGAAGGCTTCATCCAGCTCAATTTGATGACCAGTGTCAACTGGATGTGAACCAGTTGCACTGGAAATG
The DNA here is from genome assembly GCA_014338405.1 of Paragonimus skrjabini miyazakii. Lineage (NCBI taxonomy): Eukaryota > Metazoa > Platyhelminthes > Trematoda > Plagiorchiida > Troglotrematidae > Paragonimus > Paragonimus skrjabini miyazakii. The sequence goes on along the minus strand of JTDE01001622.1, from coordinate 15,852 downwards.
GGCTTTATCGAACCATTGCGAAGCCATTTTGGGAGGTGTTCACGAATCCTTTCTGATAGCCGCCTTGTGGTTCTCCCAACGTAACCAGCTTGACAACAACAGGTGAGAGAATAAACACAAAAAGACGAAGGAAACCTAGGCAAGCTATCTTTGAGGTGTGGCACCAGTACCGGACAGGTATTGAACGATAAGATGACCCGTGCTGCAGGATAGGCACTGTCGACTGCATTACAAACTCAGCGGGTGATAATTTCATATATAATTCATATGTAATTTCATATATAAGACGCATGTACCGTATATACTTGTAAAAGCCCGATGTGAATGACCGAAAACAGTTGTTTGCATACCCGACTTTTTATGAATTCTATGGGAATCTGGAAACGTAGTATGGAATACTGTCCACCTCTGGTACGCTTTGTGACAGTAGACAAGTCGGTAGCTGGAATGGTGTAGCTTTGTGCAGAAATTCCATATCAAAAGCATTATGTATGCGTAATCTATCAATGCCATATTTTTTTCTGAAACATTCTGACATGTGGTTTAAGTGACTCAAACCAACAGTAGTCTAGTCAGGATAATCTACGGATGATGCTCTGCGCTTAGACTTATGAAGATGGCATACAAAAGTTAGTGAGCAGAATGTCATTATTAAGTTATATACGAATTATGTCAATTAATTGTCTTAACCGCTTGAAGTATGACTTCAAAAGTCACGTAACAATTGAATTAGCATCATCTACTGGGAGATTTTTCGAAGCCGTGATAAAAACTGGGATGATACCGAATGTCCTTGATCACACGAAGGACTGAACTGAACGAACTCATCGATATGAAGCTGACCATTGGTTCGCAGTTGGCTGCAGCAAGTCAACATCAGTAACTCGGGCAAACCGGAATATCAGTGTAGTGACTAATGTGAATGACACTGTAGCGCAACATTGACTTTTGTCACAACATTCACTTGAGTAAAACAAATTGTTCAAGTGTGTCATGAGTCAAAACAAACAAACTAAAAGCTGCACCGAGCCAATCATTATGTGACATTTTCGGACCATTTGTATTTCTTAATTTCTGTGCTACTTCTTTTTTACAGGATAACCAATAGAAACTCAATAAGGCTGAGATTGCTTAGGACAACAACTGCTGTCTTTTTACGTTCATTACGTAAAATAGCAAGTTTCTAACAGCAAACAGGTCAAAAAGAATGCGATTGCGCTTATGAATTAACTAACAGTGCAAATAATTGATGACGTATAAATTTCACCCCCACTTGGTCATAGTGTTCATGACGCCATAGCAGCTTTTCATATACGCTAAACTGATTTCTGTGTCAAACAAGATGTGGGTTAAAAGGCCTATCAAAAAAATAATTTCCAAACAATCATAGCTTGGTTTCAGAAGTCTACAAGACTATGTTCTTTTACAAAAGCCATCTTAATAGCCGATGTGATCACCAGTGTGGTAATCAAGCATATCCTAGTAAGCATTTCTCCATAAGAATAAAAACCGGAATGCTTGAAAAATATTTGATGTGAGGTGCGCCGCTTGGAGTTGGTAAGAAAAACAGCAGGCAGGTTTTACTAGAATCAAATTCATCTAGGGGCGCAGTCTTATGCTGGTAACTTTATGAGAGGATTGTTTCATATTACGTCGAGGGCTTGATCATGAGAATGAGGATGAACCAACGCGAGAGGTAGTGTCGTTAATTCCAAACGTTGAATAGCTGATAGAGCTATAAGAGCGGATTCAGATTTAGTCAACAAGTTGGGAAGACAGTGTATTTGTACGCATGCCTGTTTATCCAGTGATTTCCCGTGTCAATAAAAAATAGTTCACCTTGAGTTTCTCAATTTTCAGCCACACGAAATGAAACTAAATTTAAAAAAACTACGTCATAAGCCAGCAGATGAGAATCCAGTATTCCCGACCACCTTGAGAATGGTGCAACTGTGGTCACCGAACTTTTAACATTTTTTGCAACCATTTGTTAATAATCGGCCTTCAGTTACCACACGTCAAATAAGATGATACACAACTCAGCCGTTCGCCAGCGCGTAGTTAGGACTAATCAGGTCACGTGATCCGTTGCTCAGATAAGTATATGGGCTGCAAAATTTATGGTGACTGGGTCAGATACTCCGCATGCCAGTTAACCGTCTGTTCCACTTCGCTGCATGTAATGAGTCCACCAACACTCGTGTAAAACCGGTTGATGATCAGGCAACGATGCGGTTACGAAGTATGTAGACCCTGATTTGTACGCTTTGTAAAATGCACAGATGTTGCCTGTCTGGTTGGTGACCTGAAGATCTGTACTACCCTACTAGCTGGTAAGAAAACTTATTCAGGATGGGAGCATGTGGCAGTCGATGGGGTACCTCTGTCCACAACATTTTTGGTTCTGTATGGGCTGATTTTATCTGCTGCATGCTTACTGACAATTCCTCATTCCGGGATATACTACGCCGAGGCTTCAGTAAGCAGCAGCTCAAACCATAGTGCCTTCTAGTCAGGCTCATAGCTATTATGAATAAACGAAACACTCACTGAATGATCTGGCTTCAGATCAATGGCATGGAAAAAACTTACAGTCATCCATACTTTCAAAGGGGAGTGTAACATCGAGTTACAGACGAATACCGCAGTTTACACTGGTCTGCATGATGGTAGAAACTTGCTGGATGATTTCTTCGGGGTAAATATTGACCAAACTTACCCTCTTCAACCAAACGCAACATGGATTTCGTAATGTACATTCGTGGGTCTCAAATTCACTGGTGGATTGTAACTTTTAGACGAAAACCTCTGGTAGATGAATGTTGACTGGTTCAGTCAGTTTAAACATCACAAAAGCCCTTAATAATGTCAACCATTTCATCCACCTTGGAAAACAGAGCAAATGTGGTCAAGCAAATCAGCTGCTTAGGTGGCAAGAGGATAGGTGGCCAGTTAGCAGATTGAATAACAGTGTTTCACAGTAGTCCATACTGATCACTCTGTTAAGTCTTATCAAACGGCCAATGTTGTTTTAAGATGATAACACAAAATTGTAACGAGTTATACAGAAATTTCAAGGTGTATATGCAATAACAAACAACTTAGATTTGCTTATTCAGTGGACCACAGATGACTCCTCGCCAATTAACTCTTCAGCATTTGAAATTAAACACATCGGTGATCAAAAACGTGTCACCTATGATCCAGACAGTCACAGACCGAGAACTCTACATGCAAAAGCCCATTTGAGCAGTAGTAATAGACGGTCGAAATCTGTCCAAAAATTATGCAACTGTGACAAAAAATGTACAGGGTATGCTGAAGTTTCCTGGAAGAATCCCTGGAAAGTACAATTAACAGGCATTCATCATAACGTACACCTCCATTAAGTGTGAAAAAAAAACGTACCGATCATTCACCTGTGTTTACAAAAAGATACTGCCTTTAATGTGACTGTCTAGAGACAACTACTGCAGAAGTGACGGTTGACAGTCTTTCGTACGGAAGGACTGGCATCGATAGGTCAATTTTCAATTGACTACAGACATCTAGGGAAAGAAAACTTCAAAGTACGGAATTATTTAAACACCTGGTCACGTACCACCAAATATATTCACAGTAACCAAGATTCATCAGTGAAGGGATTATTTTTCTAAATATGAGATTCAACTGGACAGGATGCCGAGTGGACGGAATTTCCTTTCTGGGACGTACCGCTTGACCCGACGTTCGTGAATGACACGGTTGAGATGTCAATCGGCGCAATGTCAATCAGAGTTAGGACATTCCTAATCATTTTTTTGTAGCACATTACCACAAACATGTCCGTCTGTCCGAATGTTCACTCGTTATCTCCATATGTTTGTCAGGTGTATCAGCATGTCATTCTAATCTGTCAGTATGGTGCACGCTACTCACTCATTTTCATACCTTACAATTACTGCCTTCAAACTGAGTAACCGTCCACTAAAATTTATGTCCTAATTAATACGGAGACAGGAAGATGAAAGTATTTAACCTTTCATTGTACACATCCGTTAACCTAAGAAACAATGTTAAAGTCACTGACAATAATGATGAGGTTGACGGTAATGATGATGATTACGATGCTATTTTTGATGTGGTCGTTGTCGCTGATGATTATAACGATGATGATG
>JTDE01001621.1:72844-133853 GCA_014338405.1 Paragonimus skrjabini miyazakii | reverse complement strand
GAAGCATCTACGTTTCTAGAATGAACGGTACGCTGTGATGATATCGCTTGTCTAGGTAACAAGTGGATCGATAGTTTTCCGTCAGCAGATGTGAGGACATTCATCACGTGCTTTTTAGAGGATAATCGATCACTACAATACATGGAATAATGTATGTCTGCACTGACACATCTATCCACTCAACTGGTTCTCTTGTACCTGTCTAACACAACAGCGTTCCAAACAGTGAACAGGAGATCTGTTCGTAAATTCCGTTTGCTGAAGTTGAATATTAATCTGTGCTCGTACTGTTTCGTAGCGTTTTGAAAATATATCGGTATGACAAATCTTTATTGTGATGCTAGACCAAATGTTCACTTGAGATTGCCCTAGTCTAACCAGCTCATTCTGGCTGCTAAATTTCACAGTATGGAAGTTTGACAAAAATGGGTCATCTTGTGAGGAAATTGTGTTCAAATGCTTTGGGACTTTATCCACTTGTTACCTTGTCTTCTTTTTCGCGTTATAGCTAAGTTTGGACAATTATTAGGTTACTTCAGTATGTAGACAACACCTGAACATCAGCTTGATGGGACTTTTGTCTGTCAGTTCATCTGGTACTGTGCGATAAACAGAGATGAGTCGATTTGGTTTAGTCACTATTGAGGCAGTTCGTTTTTTTAAATCTCCCCTTAATTGTAGATAGTGTTTGCTTCAGAAGATCGTTTTGTTTGCAGAAAGCTAATTTAAAGTGTGGAATTATATTTATGGTAACAAAGTCCTGGAAGAATGCGCAACGAAAAAAATAAATCTCTGAGAGAAGATGTTGACAAACGGAAAGTAATAAAACGCATGCGAAAACATGTAATTTGGAGGTTTCTGCTACGGTACTTGATAGACTCGGAGTACTCACCACTATCATTGCCAACGGGATCAAAATAACCTTTGTGTAGAATTTTCCACTGAATATTAAGTCAGTGACAATGGTTTTGAGGAGCTTATCAATCATTTCTTTGAACCGGCTGGCAGGTCGAACAATCTCAAGCCAACTCTTCGGTGACACTGTCAAGATGTAGTTATCAAACGTAACTGTGAGTCTGGCCCTTCGTGTTTTATATTCTAGGGTATGTATTATGTACTTCGTGAAATGTTGTTAACTGCATTAGTTCTGGTGGTAGTGTGGCTACCGAGTCACAGGACGGAATATCGTCTTTTAATCCCATTTTGTCCGTGGATGTGTAGTTCGATTCTAATGTCATGTTGACGCCGTTAGTTCATCCACGGGATACAACACGTTTTACTGAACATCAAAGTAGGTCACTCTTTGCATACCTTCTGACGATTGCGTTAAACAGGGAATATTCATCAAAATGTTCTAATGGACTGGCTACTCAACCACGTTATTCTCCTTCACAAAGACGTGATATTTTGTAGTTGCGTCCTAGGAAACAAAATGGCCTACGTGACGCATTAGCTGAGGTCATGGGGTTAACTTCTTTAGTCCCTCCCTCCCCAACAATGCTAAAATGAGTTTGTGATGAATACATGTTTGACAGTATCTACCATATAAGCATTAGCGAAGTATTTTGTAAGTAATCTTTTAACTTGGTTGAATGTGATTTTCTCTGCTTGAACCAATGTTTACGACGCGCATATAATCAACCACTCTGTTTCGTTCTCGAATTCACAGATTGATACAGCCTCATTCTCCAAAACAAAGCGTAATAGGAAAGTGTAAGTGAGTCTTTGGAGTATGCATCTTAATGGAATCAAAATGGGTTGTTTAATTTTAAACAAATTACAGTTTTTATACTTTCAAAATAACAGACTATACAAAGGTATTAGTACAATGACTGCGTGTATGACATGAAACTGTTCTACCGAATAAACACACCAAGTAAAGTTTGAACCTCACCAACATTGTGTGGCGCTTGAGTCAAACAAGGATACAAGGTGTTGTACATTGCTTGCGACCGGATACCAGAACGCCATTAAGGTAAGCAGGTAAGTTGGGGGTGCTCTTAGGTGAATACCCCGTTATCCGTAGGATGACATCGATTGCCGAATGTTCCCTGAAATGCGGAGGCTTTTGTTGCAAGTTTCGCATTATATGATGATTGCTGTATCAGAATATAAGCAATCTTTCCCATGCTTCACAATACAAACCTGATTTGCAGTTGACCTTTAGTGGCCATAACGAAGTGCGGTTCCGCTGAAAAATGAAACGCTACTCTCTTTTTATTGTTCAGTAAGAAAATCGGATCGCCTCAATGATATTTTACAGATTAAGGCATTCTAGTTCAATCGTCATCTGAAGGCAAAAGCAGATAGTGATGATCACACTGTTTACAGGTTGTTTCGAATCTCTTGAATACGTCCGGTTCAGCCAAGAAAAGAAAAGCGTAACGGACAAGACTGTTTTCGGGGCTACTTCATCATGTTATATACAACACACTATGCTCGGATGACACTACGCAAGCTGAAATACAGTTTCTGTTTGACACACTCGTTGAAATTGATTGAAATTGATTGCTGAGTCAAAACGTCTATTTTTTTGATTACTCTCTGAATGTTAGACATCTGCTTCAAGCAACTTCGTTCTAATCTGTTCGAATGACTAGGCTGCAGTATGAACTAGGTGTTCCACTTGAGCTTCATGCGTGTCCAGTGATGTAGTTGTTTTTTCTGCACAGTTACAAACATGTGTGATTATGTCGAAAGTGGCCACTGGCATAGGTCCAAGGTAGTTATCAGCGTGATGAATGCCTTTGTGTCGAAGTCCATTGTGATCAAGTAGATCACGATGTACAGCTGGACCGTGCATGAAGTGATCTTGGTCGCTGCATACCTATTGCACTTTAGATCACATACAGTAATTCTTCCGCTTCAGTTGTTTTGACTTTTTTAAGTTATTACCTGGGCTGCAAGCCTTGAGACAAACACGAACAGAATGATCAAGTTTACCACAACAACTGGAGGTTGCTTTCACAGATCCACATTCGTGCAACTATACAGGTTCCTGTTTTGTACACTGGCTCTTTATACTGAAACTGGTTTGGTGACCTTCCAAACACTGTATGGCAGCTGCTGTGCCACAATTTTCTTCTGATAAGCAAGTAAATACGATTTATCCTTTGGTAATTTTACCTACTCCTCAGGCATTGGGTTTCCCTAGCCCGATTGCCAATGGAATTGATCAGTTGGCAATGGATTCCAAGCACTCATACAAAGCTGTATGATGGTAAGTTATAAAGACAGTATATAAGATACTGGAGAATAAACTGAATAGAACAATTAATCTTTCAATGGTATGTTAGTTCAATCTGTAGAATTTAGTCCTGTTGTAGAGGTTCATTTTAAACAAGGCCAGCCAACACGAGGTGGTTTTGTATACATATCGGACCACTGGTGCTCAATCAGTTGATTACACGAAATGCCGTACAGGTAATGAGTCCCTGAAGCTAACTGCTGTATTCTAAGGTATGATTTTGCGTTAAGCACATGAACAGGCCGATCTGTAGCTTAAATCAGTACGGAAAAGTCGTGTGAACGGAAGCACGTATGTTTCTTGAAGGTTTGCTCAGTTGTGGTAACAACAATCTGTCATGCAGAAAATGGATCAATAAATTCTGCCGGCAGGCGTATAAACAACCATCCCGTTTGCTTTAGCGGATAATCGATTACACGCAAGCGCACAAAATAGGGCGACTGCTATCAAAGCTACAATCACTTTGTTGTAAACTTGTCTTACGGCAATCTCAATTCCGATATTCTATGCAGTCTGATCGATCATGCCGTTTGCTATCCCCCCCCCTACGAGGCCCACCACCACTGCTGGGATAACTGCTAACGCTCATTGACAAGTCCCAGGTATTCTGTTAATTTTCTTATAGATACCGGGTTAGTACGTGAGTACAACCAATTGGTAATTACGTAATCAGTCATGCGAGACACGGAAGGGAATTTCCACACCTCATCACTGTCAGAATGTCATAACAGATCGCAAAGAGCCGACAGCATTCATCGCTGGATACATTTTGTCATGTCCATCTCAGTTAGATCTAGTGCATTAATCAAATAACAAATGTAAACTGCTGAGGTTAGCTCAGGTCCTAGTCATCAAATGCTGGGAACCAACCATACGTGCTTAGAAACATTTGCTTATCAACCCAGTGTTGTTTTGGTAACCGTTGTGCATTGGTGTATAAGTGTGCGCTTGTTCTCACCCCTTTCTGACATCCTGGGTCAAAATTTGTATCGCAAAAATTGTTTTCTTTTCCTTAAAGTAAATCCAGACATTCTCGGAACTACAAGCCTTGTTAATTACGTTCATCTGAGTAAGTTTTCATCACTGTTCTCTACCTTTGAGACGACAATAGGACGCAGGTTTCTGTCGGATCGTTAACAGAAGTGCAACCCGAATGAATTTTTGGAGGCTCTATCAGAACCCAAACGTCTGGTAAGCGAGTGAACGGTAATGCACTGAACCGGTTGCACTGAAGTGAACGCTGACAGCAATCGTGAATAGGCTGGTCTCTGCATACTGGTAAAGCATAAAAACACCCAAAAATAATTGCCATCGAACAGTTAGACAGTGTGCTGAAAGCAAGTGAACCCAATCGTTTCATTTTTTGCATTCGAGAAAACTACTAACCTTCCAATAATTAAGTAAAAAAACAGAACAATTCACTTCAGAAGTTCAGGCGTAGGTAGATCCCGTTTCGCTAGTTCATGTTATTTGATTATTTTAATTATGACGACTTGCTTCCGTGGTTTTCGTCAAATTTGCACCCCACTTCTTATCCCCCTCTCAAGTCTATACCTATAACTGAAAGTAGTACCTACAGCGCAAGTATATCCATCATATTTCTGACCTCCCTTCTCTCCATATCATTTCTATGCAACAACAGTCTAGTTCTCTCTATAGGAGCGTTCTACACTTGAAAAACCTTGAATTCACTTTGACCTACTTAATCCTTTGAGAAGCTTCTTGATTTTCGGTTTTCAGTCATTCATTCTTATAGGAGTGCGTGAATGTAACTATGAGTACTGCCTTGCAGTCAGGATCATTCGTAATCACACACCTAGTACCCATGAGCATGGCTAAACACTAAGCATGTATAATATCTCACATGCCAGTCACGGAACCATATGCACTCCAAGATCGTTTAACTTGGGCTAACATCGTACTACAAATTCTGCGAGCTGCCTAGTGGAAATCGCAATCTTTGTTAAAAATTATAACCACTATCCGATTTCTTCGTAATATCTTTTGTCGTCAAATAGTCCGTAGTCCACATTCCTCTCACAGGCGCATCGGTCCTAGACCTGAACGGTCCTTCTATTTACCAGCCTTAGTCCAGGGCATCCGCCAAGTTGCGGTACTATTGTGTTTTTATCTACAATTCATAAGTTAATCACTCAAGTAGGCAATTCGATTGATAGTATATATGCTTCGACAATTGGCGAATAATGAGATCCAAAGTGAATCAGTCCTAAAAATCGCGAAGGTCCACACAGTGAAAATTCATAGCACTAAATACGAACAAAAAGATCTTACTAACTCTGATCAGATGGTGTACAGTGAGAAGGGGATTCTGCACATGTATTTAGACTGATCAGGTGAATTGGCGTTATCAAACAGGCATGCTATGTGAGATGAGTACTTACCTGCTCCCCTGATTCATTAGGACAAGCTAATGAATCTTACATTACACTCGTCCTTAACACCTAGGTTGAAAGAACAGTCCAGTATGATATGCTAGGTTTCCTTCTTCCCCTCGTCAACACCTTCGGCCCATACCATAGCAGACCAGTTTAAACTTTCGTGGGAATGTAAACGTTAGTTGTCAATGTGAGTAACGTTCAAGGTTAATGACTTGAGTCTCTGCTTGTTCACTGGGCTTCTAATCTTAATGGAAGGTTCAAAAGTGTCAATGACCACAGTACTAATGTGTTACAACGATAGAAATTGATTATCCTTGCATGTATCCGAAGATTTAACTCACTTTACATAATCTTATTTGGGCAACTTCAGTGGGAAATTACCATAGCGGCCAGGAACCGTGTAAATATTGCCACTGGATTTGGTAATACGTGCGTGGAAAGTCATGCTAATCACAAGGTCGTTTCTGATTTCCTCTGCCAAGTGAAGTCAACGTGTGTAAATGTGTTAATGACTTGTCGTTTGATGACCGACCTATATCTCCACCGCTAAAGTTCACGTTGAGGACAGGTGAAAGATAGCGTGGGTTTTATTGATCCACAGAGCTTAAACATCCAAAAGAATCATTGGATGTAGGCGGTGACCTTCACTGAAAAGTACGATTGTACAAAAACGCATATAAGTGATAGACGGCTTTAAGTAGGTACCATAGTTTAGGAGACAGATCTTCTGGAACCACCCATGAAACATCTTTTGGGGACTTAAGCGGATCCGGTTCCTTCAAGAAGAAACTGTACGGTAGTCTTGCCGGAGCAACCCAGCCTCGTCTAAGATATGACGACAGGACGAATCAATAAAGTACACGAGTTCATTCATGAACAATCTTTACACAGCACTTTGCTGAACCGAGCCTACTGAACTAGACGCAAGTCTAACCAAAGACCTGTTCGACTCAACTAACCGATAGGTCCTGGATTCGAAACTCCTTGTTGGCATACTGCTCCAGTGAAGGTAAATTCTGAATGATGTCATGTTAATCGATGTTTTTCTCTTCTGTCCTTTAATCCCAACCGTCTTGGAATACCACTGCGATTGTGACGGACGATCAAGCCAAGGAGTTGATTATTCCTTGATTTAGCGACATATCTTACGGTTAGAGAATAGAGTCAAAGCCCAAAGCGAATGGGTTACGGACATTCCGAGAGATCGAACAAATCATAGCTGATGAAAACAACAAGTAAAAATCCACCATATGTAAAGTGGCCCAAACGCACCAAACCAGACAAAAGTGTACACGATGATTAGATGGAAACTTCCTTGCATTATAGACTGGAATTCTCGTTTATCAACATGAGCATAAGAGCAGCGTAGAAACCGACTGTCTGGACAATAATGATTTTGCTTTACTGAATGGCTTCCTGTCCTACTGTTATTATTTCGGTTTACGTGGACTCGTTGATCACTACGTGATGGTGAAATTATAATCACAATAGGTTGCAAGTCAATGTAACTTAGTATTATGTCACCTCCTAGCATGCTTTTATACTCTAGGTACCATATACAATCTAGATGAAACACAAATGTTAATCATACCGACTGCTTCTGCCAAACGTCCTCACATAAATGGATTCAGTTCCTTAAAATTAAAAGGTCTTGCCTCCACCCATGGTAATATCTTTAGGCGAGACATACTTATGCTCTGGAGAAAACAGTTCTTAGGGATGAGAGCACCGCACCAATCTTTCAGCATCACTGTCAACAATGAACAGGTCTAGCCAAATTGTATTCAAGTCTAAACGAGCTTCATTTTGCAGATATGTGTCCATCAAACAGCCCTCGCACGAGCATATGTATATGTATACATAAACAAATACGCTATTAAAATTCGTAAGTACAATACACTCTTAAACCGATCATTTTAACCGAATCACCTTCAACCAATACTGTAGTGAGAATCTTTTGTAGACTGATTTAACCGATACTTGTGTAGACACAATTCCCCGACTTCGTCGACAAGGTACAATGACTGAATTTAGATGAAGAAATCACGATATAGTACGATATTCTGTCGCTGTTTACCTATCTCCCGAAAACGTTGACGATAAATGCCATGACTGGTATGCTGGAGGACAATGCGTAAGGTCAGGAACACACCAAAATTTCCACAGCTGTCGTCGCATGTCTAACAGATCCTTGCACACAGTAAGTATCTACACTTTAAAGACACAATACATCGGGAAGACAAGGAAACCCGATGGAACCATTGTTATCGGGGCCGCTTGCCAAAGTTTCTACAGAATTCGTTGAAAGCACTGCATTCCAGGAATACTGTCCAACAGTGTGGCTGAGAAACGTAGATGACACATTTGTTTCAATTAAGCGTGTGAAGATCAACAGTTTTCATGGGACCATCGATAACGTAAAAATCAACTCTGCAGTGTAAGTTTTAGAAGCTTTGTTACTGAAACATATACCACGCCTTCCCGAGGGCACCATGTTGACCAGTGTGCCAATGATCTTACATTGAGCATGACCGAATTATCATATGTGAACGCACAACCACTTTCGTTTGTGAGTAATGATTAGGTGCCCGATCGCCTCGATAGGAGAAACAGTAATTTTCCTGTTAACTCCAATCAATAACCCCTCCCCTAGGACTTCTCTTCAAGTTGAAATCACAAAAATCATTAAGCTGCTGAACGATATTTTGATTACCGGTGAGGAGATTTTGGCCTTCATATAAATTGAAAATAACGCGTAACAGTTTTCGGAACGTTCGGTCAACCTGAGCAATACTCTCACCCGACTGTGACTGAGCCTTCACATACAACAATTCAGTCTTGCCTAATCGGAGGTCATTGGTGCAGTGATCAACACGGTGTTCGGATGATGGCACAGTCGTCGTGGCAATAGTACGCTTCAGACTAAGGGGGTGTCAACAGAGTAACCAAATAAAACAGTTCAGGTAGACACGAAACCTACAAGCTTCTGATTGCACAGTTGTAATCATGTGACCTTTAAAATTTTCAATTTTGAATTTGCAATCAAGATGGAGGATAACACATTCGGCGCAACACTAAAAGAAATTTGTACAGTATTGTGTAGACTGTATGAATTACGGTTGTATTCCTCTATTGAAGTAACAGTAGCACACCATGTGCTTCTCAATGGAACCAGAGAGGCCATCCAGGAAATTTGTATGGTTAACCAGAATGTGGATGTCCTATGTTCACTCATGTTTTGATAATCTATGGAATCAAACTGCATGAAGAAACATGTTGCGGACTGTATTACAGCAAAAAATAGTGTTTCTGCTCATTGCAAGGAAACATGTACAACTGCACAACACTTAGTCCTTCTACTGTAACCCAGACTGTAAATATCGCTTTGTTTAACCCCCCCCTCTCGAATTTATAAAGCGATCATCCATCATTAAATCGGTTCAAATTGCATTAGACGAGAATTTTGAAAACAACGAGGGGACCTTATGGAGCCTATTCATGAGAACAGAATCAAAACACACTGTTGCGAACGAACTTTACTATAAAACAAATACTTACTCTTTGTTTCTTCCTCGTTAACTAAGGACGACACGATGGAAGTTTTAACGCAATTTTGTATCTTCTTTAAGGCAGTTACGAAATTCTTCTAAGAAATGAATGATTCATTCAGTAACTAGACACGAAATGCAATTTTACCCGTTAATTATTTACAACGTTATAATAACTAGTTCACAAATCCGTCTCATTTAAACCGGATCAATTGTCCTGACGTTATCGCACAAACCAGTCTTATTCAAGCGTAATACTCTCGTCAGAATTCTAATCCTTCTTGTTGAACAAACTGAATCTTATGCAAAAAATATCGAATAAGGTTGTCTAAAGACAAGTCCGCTGAATCTGAGAAATCTTTCACTAACCAGCTTCCAGAATGGGTGATAAATCCAGCCCTGATCAGTAGTCCTGAAGTAATGAGGAGAAAAGAAACTATTAGCTTGTTCAAGGAGGATGTCATGACTTTTGATGTGAACGATACCCGGAGTTTGAGTGATGTTCACAATCGGTTTGAACCGCTTTACAATATGTGGTTCAGTTGAATGAGGCTTCAGTTTTTGTCCCCTCCCCCACTTATATCTAAACGTCAGGCTAAATTTCGATTTGCTGAACATGTGGGATCCGAGATCACTGTTTTATATCCGCATTGATGATAATACTTACTGCAAATACCCCCATAACCAACAAAAGTACAAATCATCTGCCAGTATTTATTGGGTTCTTTTCGAGACATGGTAATGTTTACATTCCTTCAATAGTTTACTTTTCTGCTCTATTTAATGCATATTTGAAAAAGATCAGCCAATAACGCAGCAAACTCATTAGCACATTCCTTTTAGAAGATTAACTACCGTGTGGACATGATATTTCTGTTGAGTTAAGAACTATAATGAGTCAATTATTACAATAACTGAATTCCCCGTAAGACCAGCTAAGTCAATAAAATCAGTCATAGTACAGAGCTTTCATCAGTGTGGTTTCCTGAAGCTGTGTTTGTCGGCGCGATGTACACAAAATTAGTTGAATCAACCCATCAGATTTCTACTATGGCAATGACATAATATTCAGTGTGAATGTATGCCTGTCCATAACCTGTTTTGCCATATATAATCTGCATGTTTTACATTTATGACCAAAGAGAGTAAACGAAATGTTGTTATATCACATTATGTTTTCTTCTTTACTGATGAAGTTACTCAATATTTCAAATGTTTAACTGGGTCAGCAGTTAATGACGATATTTAATTTTCAAAGTTTTAATATCAAACAACAGTCCTATTGAGAAGAGAAATGTGAATTTGCTTTAATACTTATACTTCCCGGTGCGCTTGTTTGCAGTTTTGCGATTTTTATTTCGTCGACCTTGAATTTGAGGATTAAAGGATTTGTCGTCACTAACATAGGCATGATTTCTGTTGGGAAACTGTAGAGCCCCTCCTATCAACTTGGAATTTCTTACTATCTTGTCAGAAATATGAGTTTGAATGTCAGCCTACTAGTCCATATCAAATTTCACCAGATGAAAAGGCAGAGGTTACAATAAGAGATATTGACTGACTGTAGTCTGTCAATGAACATCGGAACTAGCCTTTTTAAACACAAATTTAATGGACCAACAAACGACTTACTTCCCGCAATTGAGATTTCATTCTAACCAGAGGAGTTATCTCTTTTTTTCTGCCTCTTCACTAAACACCTTGAAAACCGAATAGTATGAGAAACTCAAATCAACAAGAATGGATTGGTAACGGGAAAAGTCATAAAGGAGAAAAGTATCATATATTCATCACAGGCAACAGTGTAAGTCATTGGACCCACCTCCATGTAGTAAAGCCCATGTGAAAAGGATTCGCTAGGAAATCATCGAAACCATATGAGAATAAGCTCACTGGTAAACCCAATGATAAACTGTGGTAGAAAATATGGATGAGACACTGCTGATTGGCCTGCAGAGATCCATTAAAAGAACGGTATGCTATTAACTAAAATGGAATATTGACGCAAAAAAAACGTTCAGTGATTGACAGCAACCCGATCCCCCAACAACTCATTTTCATAGGCTCAGTTTAGCACAGTCTATCACGGAATGAAGGTCGACAGTTTGTCCGTCAGCCAAAAAATGTTAGCGAACCACAGAGAATGATAGCGTGGAATGACTGACTGTTTGACTGATGAATATACATACTCACATCGATCTTGTAGTAACCATTTTTCACATTAGTACAATGGTTACGGTGTTATACTACTCGCAGTCGAATTTCGCTAGCGTCCACAACTGGAAAAGACTGTTCAGGGCTACTTTGTCCCTCAAAGTCTACCTCATCAAGACTGATAAAATTTGAACACTATATTATCCTCTCTGCCGTACATACCGTATGACTGAGTTGCGGTTGCTAATTATAACTTGGAGTGTTGTTCAACTTATTCAAAACGGTAACCAAAAAAGCTGTTCTATCCCTCACGTAACCTATCGTTTCCCTTTAAGTTGCAATGAAATCTACACTGACAAAACAGATCGATATCTATGGCAAATAATGTCTTAACATCAGTAAGATATCCGCACCAAATTTAGTACGAATGAAGTCAAACAGTTTGGGCGTCGTGTTTAACATGTTATTGATAAATGGATTGAGAATAACACAACGTTATGAGCAAGTTGTAATAATCGGAAGGGGCCGACTGCGGTCAATTGTGGGTGATGTTCAATCTATATGAAAATTAAAATCCCCTACTACTCAGCAGTAATATTCTACGTTTCAACCACCTCGGTTGGTTTTCCTCAGGAGTGTTGTAATCGAAATCACACTAACAAAGGAACAGGGGTCACGTGGGATTTGCCGTGGTTAGATCAATCTGCGCTGCAACTGAATTGGTTAGTCGAATCGTTTGCCCATTAGGTGGGGGTAAGACTGATGTGGATAAGATTCGTTTGTGTCTGGTGTTGTTTATCCATCCACGCCACACTGCAGACAGGGGTTTTCTATCATTACGATTAGCACAAGCGTGTTGTGTGTAAATGGTGAGAGCTTCAGCGTAGCAGCGCTCCGTATGGGAAGGCAGACGCCTGTGAATCGCTCGAGCTTGAGCAAAACCTACGTTGTGATTCTCTGACAGTACATGTAGTGCGATGGCTGAATCCTTCTCTAGTTCCTGAAGTTTATATGCTTAACATTTGTTTGGTTTCTAGTCCTGAGCGAATTCTTAAGCGTTTGATGCGTGAATTTAAGCAGTTCGCAGTTGAAACAAAACTAGTGAACCGAAATCTACCCTCGTTCATTGCAAGTAACCACAGAAACAAGTTACACTGTCTATTCAATCAGCTGGTCTGACTTGTTACTGTGTAGATCGAATCGGAAATAGCTCACGTTCTTCATAGCAATTTTAATGAATACTCACCGTTGCATCCAGCTACCGAGTCAAGTGATTTGTTTGCTCTAAAGTTGATAACAGTCTTTCCTGTAGTATAATGAAGTCAAAGAACAGAAAGTATTTTATGAGGAAAGTTGTCACAATATTTTCGATGTTCAAAACAACTATACTGAACTAAATTGAATGAATAACTACCAACGTATTTTGATAAACACTTTAATGAATCGCTTACGGGCTTAAGGTCATTGAAAATTAGACCGACAAGCACAACTCAACAGAAGGCCTAAGTCAATTACATGAAATACCTTAATAGAAATGTGAATCTAGTTTTCCTGAAGCGGATGAGCCAAATTAGATTAGAGAACAGTGCAATATTATTGTCTGTTTCTTTGTAGTCTTTGCGGAAACTCGTGCGAAAATAACAAAAATAGTCAACATCTACAAATGTATGACCTGTCGTTTTACAGTAGCAGATAAAAGAAAACTGACTACACTCTAGTGATTAATCAAGAAACGTTTTCAGATATGCATGCAATAGAATAATGAATAACTTCGTATTTTTCATTACTGGAGGTGTTTTGATTCTTGGAGGCTTTTGCGCCAATAAACGAGTAGTATGTAACAGTTCTTTCTTTTCTATTTTTAGAACTGTACATAGTTACTGAATCCTACGTGGTAGGTATGTCCGCTTATTAAAAAAGTAGGTCTCAATTTTACTTGCCGACATGTCTTACAATTTGTTTGAAAAATGTCGGCCAAAAAGCTCAAACATGTATTTCTTCGGATGAAATTAGTTAAAAACCGTCGCCAGAATGATAAAATAATTTCAACTTACGCTTCTAATGTTTGCGACTACATGATTAGTCATGTGGGTGGCATACAAAATACTCTATAGAATTTTATCAAAACAGTTCATCTTGTAGTATTTGGAACAGTATATTTCTAACCAATAAACCAAAGTTACTCGTAGGTTTCCTGTTCCCATGTATACGGGGATAAGATGGAGAAAATACATTTGCGATGTTTTTGTAGAAAAAGGGAATCGAAAACAAGTGTTTGTAATGACTTAGGAAATAAATGCAAATGCCATTTATCACACAATTGCCTTCTTATAGGATATTTGCTCGAATATTCTATGTATCAAACATGAATGAGAACATAAGACGTAATCAAGCGACACACAAGTTAAGCGATTAATACCCCATAATTAAGAAAAGGCCTACTGACACTTAACAGGGGAGGTGGTCGATATAATTTAAACACCAATCGTAATCAATCGCTGCATTCGTAATCCTATAGAGTTTTAGCGAGTCCTTTTCGTAAGTAACTACTAAACACTTATCTCGCTCTGGCTTGGAAGTTATTTCAGTCTTCATCCGTTACTTTAGAAACCTGTATACCGTAGCAATATAAGAACAGTACGCGAACACTTTCAAAACTTGCACCGAAATGTTCGTAGTTAATACGGCAGAGCTGGTTTTAGCCGTGCGGTAGAAAAAGTCATCTAACAACGTGAATGTGTACATCTACTGTTAGCTGATTAAAACAAATATGATAGGAAATTTGTCAATAGAATCAACCATTATGGAGCTGGACAGAGATGTGCTAAGTGCAAGAGGTTAGATGGGGTTTCACACTGAATGATTTTGTGTGCAGTCGTATGAAACACAAAATCAGCTATGTACGAATACTAGGTTTCATTTGGGAATTTCTACCAGTAGTTGCGCCACAAGATTATTGTTTCACTGTGGACGACACGTGTTATCCGAAATGACGACTTCTGTCAGTAAGTATAACAAGAGTTTACAAGAGAGACGTAAAACCATACAACCGTTAAAATGTGTAATTTAGCTTGGCGCACCCAAGTGTTTGTCTAAATAACTGTACATTAACAACGGATTTTTTCAAATTAACTCTAGACGAATAGGTACTTGGCCAAATGTGGGCCATAACTAAGACCACAGAAGGTTTCTGCAACTTATGACTCAGTTCGAGGTGATTCATTTGTTCAGCAACAACAGCAACGTACCAGTCCGGCTCACTGAACAAGCCTAAGCGACCAGCGGTATAAGTTTATCGGTCGGTAATTGTGAACCGCTTGTTGCAGTGTGTCAAACCTGCAGCAGGAATGTGCCCCTAGAGGTTGGAATTGAAGGAGTTCCTGGCAGAAGGGAATTCTGAATGAGATACCAGTGACAGGATGGATGTGATGCAGGATTTTAAAGATTTGAAGATTTGCCTGTTTTCGACATCTTGACCCGGGAGACCATTTTATCGTGTTAGCTAGAAGCAATCTACGAAACGATTGCCTACTGTAACAGAATATCAAGTACAGCACTTGCAAGCCAAGTTCTGGTAAGGCTCGAACTTATAGCCGACCATTCAATTATAAGTTTTTAAAGGATTACCAACACATTATTTGAGCAGCAGACTCTGGAAAGGTATTGGCGAATTGATTATTTGGGTTTGCACAATCCGTCATAACGTCATGGGCATGTTCAAACTAAAGACAAACATGGACAGAGCTTGTACAGAAAGCTGTACGGATACTATTACACTATGATTGTTAGCACTTGACGCTAACTAATCCGAGTACTACAACTAAGCGATAGACGAGATGAGCTATTGGTTATTCAGACAGTAACTGTGTCTCCTCTCGAGGCGATCGGACAACCTGACCATTACTCACAAGCGAAAGTGGATGAGCGTTCACATATGATAATTCGATCGTGCTTAATGTGAGATCAATGGGGCAGTGGTAAACACGGTTGCCTCATGAACAGCGTGTCCGTGGTTCAAGTCCCGGCAGTGGCGATGATATGCACTACTGACGAGCTCTAGTGAGAACGAAACTCGAGTCTAGTGCTTCTTCTTTTCGAAAGGGGTCGACTGGAAAGTCTATGGGAATGCGACAGCTGCGATCAATTGTGGGTGATGTTCAATCTATATTCAGGTAGTGTAAAGGACATGCTATTTCAAATGTGTCAGTAGAATAATTGATTGTGCATGCCTATGTATACAGGTGTATACAGATAGGTCCGCGTGCGTAATTGTGGCAAGGCGTGCAGCACGGATCACTGACAGGTCAGAAACAAGTTGTTTATTCATGTTCACGAATTCGGTTGCTGCAGCTCATCTGGACAGAGATAAAAACTGGATATTGAACGACTGGATTAGGGGAACACAACAACGGTGTTTCAGCGTGTAGTTGTCATTCGACACACACACGCTGCCACATCCAATATCCCTGACGATATTTAGCAACAACTCAAGGAACAGATCATTGAGACCTTTGCTTCCGTTAGCCGTGAGATAGTATGGACAGTGCTTGGTAAGTTTGGATGTACTAGCAACCTAGTCAAATTAATCAAAAGGTTGCATGTGGGTATGAAGGCAAACGTGGACCGATATCTGATGATTTTCACATTCTCACTGTTGTTTAGCTGTGTTGTGTTCTAGCCCCAACCATATTGATTGCAATGCTAACAATCTTCAGAACTCGGTGGATGGTGTTTCAATTGAATGTTACACGGCTGATCGTCTGATGAATATTCAACATTTCGGCACTCCAAGTCGGCTACGTAATTTGACAGTGCGCATGCTGTTGTTCGCAGATAATTGTACGCTATTTTCACGCGGCTAGGAGAAACCTCAGTGACTGACCTTTTTGACCACTCCATCCAAATTTGGTTTGCATATCAACCCATGTAGGATATTTTTCAGCCTTCTGTGGCAGGAGATACTGTGCGTTCACTTGGAATCTACAACAGTGAAGACACAGTGGATAACCGCTTAGATTTGTCCTACTTTTGTAGCAACCCGTTAACAGATCTGTCCGTGCACCGCGAGTTGACATTTCGAATGACTAAGGCTAGTGTTGCATTCGAACGTCTTGAAATATGTGCTCGGGAGAACCGCAGCAAGAAAATGAAAACAAAATCTACTTGTCGATGAAGTAACAGCACCGCCTGTGCTACTGTACAGTAGTGAAATCTAGGCATTGCACCAATGGTATCTAAGCCACTCCCATCTATAGTGTCTAAGACAAACGTTTGGTATTCGGTGGCCGGACGTGTTTTTGAACATTAAATTATTAAGGTTAGCATATGCTCATTGACTCAATACATGCTGACGCTCAGTCAGCTTCATTGACTGGAACATGTTTGTAGGATGGCTGACAAATGGACTTCGAAGCAGTCACTGTTTAGACACTTCAGATCCCGACCTGTAGTGTTACCTTGACGACGTGGGCGGGCTTGTGTGCTGCTTTGATACGGTGCGCTATGTTGATTAGGACTCCAGTCCTTCTAGGTGCAGCCTTGTCAGGCAAGCTGAAGGGGAGCAGTCAGACGAAAAGCAGTCACACTCATAGGATTCTATGTCGCACTACTGACCGCGTAGGAATGCTTAGGTAGTGAGGCACAATCCTATGGGCATACAGTAGAACTATTTTCATAGTTGCGGCACTGCTGTCTTCCGTATGAAGAAGAAGGGGGTTAGGAAATGTACCCTCAAACAAAGAGCTTTCCGATCACCAAGCGGTTGACCGTGACCGCCGGTGTATTATCCACTACGGTCGAAAAACACCTGGCATTACCCAAAAGTCTGATGTAGCTTCAAATACACCCACTGCGCGCAGCAGTGCTCAGAATGAGACATCAAGGTCTTGTTCACTGCGCCTTCGAGCTAGGCAAGCCCCTCACTGTCAATCGAGTCAGACTCTTGAGTCATTGGCTCCGGGTAGGGTCCCCCAAGAAAACCCTGTATCATGTTGTCTCGCAGGTCAAACTTTTGAGTCAGAGACTCGGGGTGGGGTCCCTCAAGTCAGCCCCTTTCCGAGGCATAAACGACCGGGAAGTATCAGGAGTTATCGTTCTCTCGACAGTGAAATTACTAGCCGATCTCGACTTTCTCCTACTGTTTCACCCCCCAAATCTTCTGCCTTCCATGTGCCTTCAGGCGATAATTGTTTTCTGAGGCCAAGACAACTGGTAAACATTGGCCCATTCAGTGTCCACTCTCTCCGACAAGTCGGTCAGTAAGCTGCTCTGGCTAGTACTCTCTCAAGTCTGGAACTTGGTGTGTACTGTGTGTCGGAGACACGAGTCCACGATTCTAGCACCGTTATCCATTTGAGCTCACCACTAGATAACTGTCGATCCAAGCGCTTCTGTCTCAGGGTTTCTGGTGACGCTGACGCTGAATCTTGCGGTCAAGCTGAGGTGGGCATCGTACTGAGTTCCAGAGCGGAGCAATGCTTGCTCGTTTGAATTCCAGTGAACAGTCGCTTGTGAGCTGTCAGAATCAATGCATCGGTAAAAGTCTGCCGACGTAAATCAGAAAGGCGTTGTGTATTGATTATATCGGCGTACGTTCAGCCGGACAGCTGTTCGGGTGCTACCAATGGTGCGTTCTATGACGCCCTCGTTGACATTCTGAGGCAAACTAAACACTCAGACATCATCGTACTAGCGGGCGATTTCAATGCTCAGCATGGTCGTCTTTCTCCGGAGGAGAAGCGGCTACGTGTCCTGGCTTGGTGTCCGGGCACAACGCATTGACAATGGCGAAAGACGACTAGAGCTACTGTAGCAAAAAGGCGTCCAATAAAGCACAATCTTTATTATCCAACACGCTAGTTCATATGCTACGCGCGCGCGCGTTTATGAGTCAGTATTTCAGTCCACAACACCCCCAGATTTCCGTTCACGCGTCGTGTGCACTTCTGCCCGGTTTAAGTGTGTGATCGGCACCGTCTATCGGGGGGTTTTCCGCCTACCATTCTTCGTCCATTGGTCCGATTTCGTTGAGCGATGGCTCGTCCGGTCGCTCGTGTTGTTCTCCATCTATCCATAATGGGCTTTGATCGTATTCCACGGTGGTGTCGAGATATTCCCCCGAGAGTTGGAATAATTGAGCCTCCGATTTCGTCGTCCATTCTATTTTGCCTGCCATGTCCCGCCCGTTGGTCCGATCCGGTCGAGCGATGACTCATCCGACTGCCCCCGTAGTCCGCCATCCGATCGTTGAGGGCTTGTGGACGTGCCTGCCTTCCGCGTTGAGGTACTCCGCCGAGTGTTTGAATACTCGCACCTCCGGCCTGGCAATCCACCACACTATGCGCATCCCACGGCCTTTATATTTCAAGTACCGCATTCCAACACAGGATGAAGCACAGTATTACATGGCGACTTCCGTGTGCTTTTCAGCCATGGACACAGTCGGATAATATAGCAGTCTGTTACAAGCGGCACCACTATGTTAAGGACTGTCGTGTCTCTTGAAGCAACCACCTTGACTCTGACCATGCTGTTGTGCGCGCTTATTCTGTTTTTTTCATTTGCCCAGAGGACCTACGCTCGTAAATGCAAAATGCTCAACTGGCATTCGAGCGACGAGGATGTAAAGAACGTCTACCAGAAGGCGTTGCCCTGTTTGAGTCAGGTAAAAGACCCTAACGAACACTGGGCACAAATCGCCATAGCTATGAAAGCACGGTTTGGAAAGGTATGTTTCGAGGGAGCAGTTCGGTTGCGACTTAACTGGATTTCCGTCACATCGATAAATGTCATGAACAAGCGTCGCTCGATCCCACCTGGTTCTGAATGTGATGACGACCGTCGAGAACCTAAACGGTAGCTGACCAAAAGCTTGCGCAAAGACCGTGGGCAATACTTGGTCGAACAATCGAAAGAGCCTTTTTATCTGGGAATAGCAGAAGGCTTTCTCCCCTGATCCGTGGTTCTACTGGTCGGCGAGTCGGTGCAAGTGAGACAATATGTGGAAAAAATGGTTCACTTATCACCAGTCAATCGCGACGACTTGACCGGTGGGCTAAACATTTTGAAGAACAGTTCAGTTGGCCTCAACCAGATCATGTGGACGACGGGACCCGAATTGTAAGTTATTGCATTTCAGACGGTTCTCCGTCGGAAGCAGAAATGGTCCTGGAGCTCAGGTTATTGAAACGTAATAAGGCTGCTGGACCAGACCTCCTCTCTCCTTCTCTTTTCAAGGATGGTGGCGAGAGGTTGATATCAGAACTGACAAAACATTTCTGGGACACTGAACAGGTACCTCATGATTGGTGCTTATCAACAGTAATTCCGGTTTTCAAAAAGGATGCCGAAACTCTACGTGGCAACCATAGAGGCATCAGTTTGGTGTCTACTGCGTCCAAGTTACTCACTGGCCTCATTTTACGTCGGCTCACTAAACCTGAGGAAAGTCAAATATGTCAAGAACAGGCAGGATTCCGATCCGGTCGGGGGTGCGTTGATCACATTTTTACCTTACGACGGATCGTGGAACATCGGCACTCTTACAGGCTGCTGATGGTCGTGGTCGTTTTGGACCTGGAAGTTGCTTTTGATTCAGTTGCTCGTAACGTTCTCTGGAATACCAGGGAATTGCCTAAATCTGTTGAGGTCACTGTATGCTGATTCTGCAGGTAGACTGAGCGTTTATGGACAACTGTCTCGGGCGTACATCACTTCTAGTGGTGTCTGTCAGGGATGTCCGATTTCCAACTTCTTGTTCAATTTTGTCATGGACGACATACTGGAAGGTGCGCCTGAGAAATCTAGTGAACTTGGTGTTGAGCTTCTTCCTGGCGCTAGATTGACCGATCTGGAGTACGCGGACGACATTGTCTTAATTAGCCCCTCTGCAGAAGACATGCAGATCATGTTGAACAAGGTGAGTGACCGGGCTGGTTTGTATGGAATGCGCTCCGCACCTTCCAAGTGCGAAGTGCTGCTTCAAAACTGGGACATCTCCACTCCTACTTTCTTCATTGCAGGCAACCCGCTTGAGACTTTGGACAGTTTCACATACTTGGGTAACACTATCTCGTCAGGTTGTAATATTGCTGATGAAATACCAGCCAGGATAGCAAAGGCACGCGTTGCGTTTGCCAAACTTCGTCATCCGTGTCGTCGAAAAGACGTTCGCTTGTTGCTGAAAGGAAGGGTATATAATGCTTGTGCGCGTTCCATTTTGCTCTATGGTTCGGAAATTTTGCCTGTTCGCAAAGAAGATATCAACAGGCTTGCTGTGTTTGACCATCGTTGTTCCTGCCAGTTAGCCCACATTAAATGCACTGATCGCGTGAACAATGTGGTGGTTCGCCGGCGCGTAGTCCCGAACGCTCGGGATGTTCGATCAATTGGTCAACAACTAACGTTGCACAGTATGCAATGGTTAGGTCACGTACTCTGTGTGCCATCAGATCGCTTACCATACCCGGCATTATATACTAGGACTACCAATAGTTGAGGTAAAACTAAAAGGTGGTCAACCAACAACGTGGTTACGAAATAAGAAGATCCTGACTGCCCCACTGAGCAAAGTGGGTACGTGTCGCCTTCGGGGATGGGGTCCTCGTAATCACTCAAACCGCTGGTTAAAGACAGTATCCGAGATAGCGATGTGTCGCAGTCAATGGCGTACCTGTATCCATAACATTTCTAGTTCTTCCGCTTAGTCTTCTGTTATTAATGTTTAACCTTCTTAGTAGCGTTTTGATTTTCCAGGGTAGTCCACATCACTGGTGGGGTGAGCAGCGGCCCGAGCCACAGTACATTTTGGTCAGGTTCATGGCTGCTATGATGATGATGATGATGATGATGATGAAGCACCTCAGTATAGGTTGGCGAATTCAAGTTGAGCAAAAGCCAGGATATCGAGGTATCATCCCATTAAGTTGTTATTTCCGTTCTAGATCATGGAATGACGTAGACTTGAACCGGATTGACTGAAGAAACACAATCCTGACGAGCGTACGGATGTTCACTGATCGACAGGTGGCATTCAGTGATTTCAGTCGCACTGTACGCAAAGAAACTATAGACACCAGAGGTAGTTATGACGTGACCATATGTCACTACAATGAATGTAGCAGCGAATACGCTGGCCGTCTCGGACTGGCACGTCATCAATGCACCCACAACAAGCCGACAGGGTGGCGAGACGCAGATAAGTTTTCATTTTTCATAGTTTTTTGATGCCCACCTTCAAACCGACATTTTACGACTGGACTCTTCAGGCGGAAATAGTCTGAATGAAAGGGCGAACCAACAACCCTTCGCGTTACGAGCCACAGATGTTATCCGCCCGGCCACCAGTTTTATAAGCATCACCTGTGATGGAGTGGACTGTATATAATCGAACTACAACTTATTTCCATCCCATTTATGTTGATGAACACAGTCTATCTCGGACTGGTAGTTATTACCAGTCATCCTTTTTTTACAGTTTTCGTTCACGTCACCCACCTACTCCCGTTATTTGGTAAATCGCCCGCTCTTCTTTCCGGAAACCTGTGTGATGGTAGTCTTCTATCTCTTCTCTTTTTCAGCTTCACTGGTGCAATGCACGATGAATACGTAAGGTGCGTCAATATCTATGCCTTTGTTGAATTATATCTTGCTTTTTATTTCATTTTCTGCTTATATCTTACCATTTGGGTCTCTGTTTTTCGTTTCCGAAGGATGAAGGTTGCATTTTCATACCAGCTTATCATGTGACCAGACATCACTGGTTGGCTAAACAACAGAGGCCTCCATCTATACGTCTCCTGGTCTTATTCCTTCGGTTTCATTATGGTTATGTGGTATGTGTGTCTACGTGTGAAAGCAGTTGAATGCGAACACTCCGGAATGTCGCTTTCTTGTCTTTGTTGACCGGGTCTATTGCGGAGGCGATAAACGCCGCATTCTTCTCTCGTGCCAAACTGTAGATAGTCGCGTTGTTGTCGTCGAACCAGTCCGAACGTTTCTGGCGTTCAACACTGATTGCCTTGGTGGCTGCTGACGTGATCTTTTCCTGGAGGTGTTGAAACATCGCTTCAGGGGTGGTGGATACAGCAGCGTCTTGTAGACGAGCGGTAATAGCGCACTGAAACGTAGCCCTAGTCTCAAAGTTCTTCATTCATTTGACATCTAACTTCTGCCGTTGTCCGGAAGATCTACAATAAACAGGCTTGCAGACATGAATAAAACAGTTGGTCCCGACCAGTCTATGATCGGTGCTACGTTCAGCACGGCACATCACTTGCATGATACACACTTCACGAATGTCACGCTGCCGCACAATCACGTAATCAGACAAATGACGATGACCACTTCAATAGTAAGTCCGCGTCATGATGTCTATTGCATCCATCTTGAATTAAGTGTGATAATCATCTCGTGAGTAGTATACAAGTGGAGCAGACGATCACCATTCTCCTTGACTGAATCAATGCCGTAGAGCCCGGAGACCCCCGGCCAGACTGTTGAGTCGAGCCCAACTCAAACGTTCAAGTCACCCAAAACAAATAGCCGATCAGTCACTGGCACCGACCGGACTGTGGCGGACAGTTGGTCATAGAACTGGTCCTTTGTATCATCAGTGTGACACATAGTTGGACCATAAACACTTATAAATGTGGCACACTTACATCGACCGAGCCGCAGGCGCATAGACAGCATTCGAGGGCTAATGCTGTGCGGTTCGCCCATCATCAAAGCATTGGTGCGATCAGCGACTGCAAACACAGGAACCATGTTCCTGAGGCAAGAGAGCGACATTTCGGAGTATTCACCGCTAACTGACCGAACGCGCTCACGGAAGCAAGGACGACTGGAAGAGAAAGCTAGGGGAGCGAATGCTGGGCTAAGCCAACTGCGGATAACACAAGCAGTTCTACGATTCGCTTAAGGCAATTTTCGGTCCATCCGTCCAGTCTACCAGTAACTACCAGTGGTTTGCGTGGACACCTACTGTTCGTTCACCCAGCCAAAGGATATCGTGAAAGTTTGGCGCAAGCACTTTGATGTCATACTAAGTCGTCCTAATGTCATTGATTGGGTGACTGTGAACAGCTTACCGCTACAGGTCATCAAGCCTCGCCCCGGATTTGCCAAAGGTGCAAACAGCGATTAGACAATTGCGCAATGGAAAAGCTACAGGCGAGAATGGATTGTCAGGTAAAATTCTGAAGAATGGCTGACCGGCGTTAGAACGTGCTTTGTCCCAGCTGGTTCACACTATTTGGAAATAGGATGGAATGCCACGAAATTTCAAGGATGCTCTCATCGTACCTTTGTTGAAACGTAAGGGGAGCAAGCTATCGGGGCATAAGTCTGCTGAACTGCGAAGGTAAGATACTTGTAAGAATCCTTCTGAACCGACTTAATGCGGACGTTTTGGAGGTCAATGTTTCTGAGGAACAGTGTAGATTCCGGCTGAGTCGTAGTACGATCGCTGCTAGACGGCTTCAGGAGAAGTGCAGGGAACGCAACCAGCCGCTTTATGCTCTGTCCGTGGACTTCAATAACGTCTTTAATTCCATGAGCCATAAGGCGTTGTGGACGGTGCTTGGTAAGTTCAGATGTCTAGGTAAGTTCGTCAATTTGATTCGAATGTTGCGTGTTGGTTTGAGGGCAAAGGTACAGTCTTGTGGATTGACTTGTGATGATTTTTACATTGTCACTGGTGTGAATCAAGGTTGCGTCCTAGCTCCAGTCCTATTTATTTTGTATTTGACTGCCGTGATAACAGTTGCTTTCCAAGACTCTGGAGAGGACGGCGTTGAGGTTGAGTACCGAATGGATGGAAGCCTATTGAATATCTGACTTTTCGGTGCCCCGACCCGGTTGCATAGTTCAATGATGCGCATGTTTCAGATGACAGCGCTGTTCGCACACAGTGAGGACGAACTTCAGCAACTAGTCGTGGCTTTCGTGACCGTAGCATCTGAGTTTGCATTGGATATCAACAAAGGTATGACACTTTCTTTCTTTCAGCCTTCTGCTGGCAGAGATGCTGTCTGTGCACCTGCACCAGCGATTCGCACCAATGGAGATGTTGTCAACACCTGCGCGTACTCTTGCAACTTGGGTAGCAATTTGTCCACAGATCTGTCGGCGGACCGCGAGTTGAGTGCTCGTGTGGCAAGGGCTTTCGGACGTCTTGAAAGACGTGCCCGGAATAACCACAGCCTGCAGTCAAGTACTAACCTCTTTGTACAGCGCTCAGTGGTGTTGCCTATACTGTTGTACGGCAGTGAAACGTGGACATTGCATCAGCGGAACGTGCGCTATCTGAGCCACTTTCATTCGCAATGTCTAAGACGCATCTTGGGTATTCGGTGGTCGGACATGGTTCCGAACACTGAGGTACTGCGGCGAGCGGACATGAACGGGATGGAAGCCTTGCTGATGTTGAATCAGCTTCGTTGGCTGGGTCACGTCCGTTGGATGGGCGATGACCGTATCCCGAAGCAGGTGCTGTATGGACAACTGAAATCAGGTAAGCGAAGCTCTGGTGGCCCAAAGCTGAGATACAAGGATACTGTGCAGGTAAGTCTTTCACGTTGTAAAATTGATTTTAGATGTTGGGAAGTCTTAACCTTGAACCGGACTGCTTGGAAGAATGCAATTCAGACGGGCGTCCGCGAGTTCAACCAGCAGTTATTTCACGGGCGAGAATCAGAGCGCGGCACGCAAGGAGACCATTGGTGCCACTGATCGTGGTGCCATGACTACATGGCTTTGAGATGTGTGCGGCCACGAATGCGTTGACCGCTTGGGATAATAGGTAACCAGCGTACTCATAGTGCATCGTCGGCGAAGAGGCGACGAATGCGTTAGGCCCAGGTAGGTCATATCAGTATATCTATTCTATTTTTGTTAATGATTGCACCTACCAAGACCATGGTCGTTTGACAACTAATCCGCTCCTCTTTTCAGAAGCTTGGATATCTGCGGTCTTCTACTCATTCTTCTCCTATGCTTTGCTGGTGTATTTTATCATGAATCGTTTGCATGTTGTTTTCGTAGTCCAGTCTGAAGTTTGTCCTTCAATCTTATCCTCTCTGGAATGCAGTGACATGCTCGTATACTGAAACGCTTCTTGTATTACATTTTACATATCTTTCTTGCCAGTCTAGATCTTGTCACTGCAGTCTCTCTCTGTTTATTTCCCGAGAGATAAGGGTTTTCTCTTCCTGCTAGCCATTCAATTGTCTAACCAGCATTGACCGGTTGGATACAAAGGCCTCACTGACACACCTACTGGTCTTATTCCTTCGGCTTTACACCGGATACATGGTGTGTGAGTGGAACCGCAAATCGTGCAGCAGAAGCCTCTTGTGTTGATGGTTATACGCAGGCGTCTTTTGGCTTCGGTCACTGTGACAAGGTAATCCGGACCCGATACTGCCAACCATTTGGAACTACAAGTGGCTCGATGCATGCCACGCGTAGTGATATTTATGGGCAGGCGTTCTTTGACCTTAATCACATTGAAAAGCAAGTTCGGAGATGGATGTTGCCAGCCGGCATGGCATGTATGATTTGATTTGATGAACTGATGAATGTGCAGAGGAGAAAATATTTAATGAGAAGGTTCATCGTTTTGGATTTGCATGTGATTACTTCAGAGTTTAACTAATAACCTGAAAGCAGACGAAACGAGACGATTGATGAGTTACTTTCTCAAACTTTTGTATTCAGTGGCTTGACAGTTCACGTCGACTGAGTGAGCTATCAGTTAATGAGAAACAACTGATGAGGTGAAGATAGTTGCTTGGTTGTCTCTTTACAATTGACTTACTTGTTTAAGTTTGGACCAAGAGACCTGAATAGTTACATCTCATTCTATCTTTGACTTTACGTTCGACCACTCCAACATATGCCGGTAGTCTGAAGGTCCACATTATCTATTGTTCCCGCAACTGATTAACAAGCACGCATTAGAAACTCAAGCTCGGACTGAAGCATGTTTGGTATACTACCCCAAATACATGGTGTTCAGACGGTTTACTAACATCCACTTGATGCTGGGTGCCTGACTTCAAGGGACAAACTTAAGTAAAATTCCTATCCCATAGACACCATCTAGCAATCGCATTGGTAACCAGGAGCCAAGGTTCCCCCCGTACAGCACAGAAGTCTGGAAACTTGTTTAACTGCCTCTAATTTCCTATATTCGCTACTGCTATCTGTCCCAGATCGTCATAGTCTGCACCTTATTTAGCTAACATACATTTACGAATAATAGAGCTGAAAAAATTGCACAGGTCTCCACCGCATATAGGTTCCTTCCTTAGTCACGGTTGTCATGCTTCTGGTGTACGAAGACGATAGTTCATGTAGCAGCTCCAAAAGCGTCAAGCTAATAAGTTACTTTTCTATAGCTTCACTTCATCCGAAATAACTGCTTCTGCAAATGAACTCTGACCAATATCAAGCGGTTCGCCTCGACCACAACGTCAATCCGTCGACTGCTTGTTAAAAACCAACTGATTTCAGCCCACACAGTTAGGCTAGTGTCTTCGGGATCCGAGAACGCGGATGGCGCAAGGGTTATTTATTCGACCAAGCAATACAAGGGTCAAGCATAGAAACAAAACCACTCATTTGCACGCGGTGTTCAGCCTCAAAACGTCTGGGCTGCCGCAGACGTCAATGCTCAGTTCCATTAAGTAGCAGGGACTTCTATGGGTGATACTACACTCTGAGTTTTCTTCCTGCACTTTCCTGCGGCTTTTATCATGTCAAAATATATGTTCCGGTCCTACTACTGAATAGCAGTTGTGTGAGTAGTATGTTACGGTCGCTCAACTCCACTGCAGAAGGTGTACGTAAAAACCTTGACTTACGCAATCGTAACCACACGAGACCAGGCTCGCTTCATCTTAATCACCTCAGAGGGCTTCATTCACAACAGCGAGCCATTCAGTCTGAGCTAGATGATGCTGTGTAAAAACGCGGAACCTGGTGAGTTTGCGCCTACGCCTCTGAAGTCATGATTCCCGTAAGAAATTCCGTCGGTTGAATTGTCTTCTGTCTCTACATGTGGCCACGGAATAGGGACCTGACTACGTCCAGTAGACAGGATAGTCGGATCTTCTTGTTATAAGTGTGACTCAGTTGTTGCAACGTCGCCCATATCTTGTTCATATAGTTTGTTGAACAGACTTGCCAAACATATTTCATCCAGACACAAACGCTTAGCACATGACAGCCCTTGAGAGTTGTCTCAAACAGAAGCATTAACAATCAGGCTAAACAATGATTTGACAGGACAAGGTGCTCCTTAATTACATAGTTAAAAAATATAAAGTATTTTATAAATCCAGTCTGTATTGTTAGTCTCACTGATAAGAAGATCCCATAAATGTAACTAACTTTTGACATCCCGTTTAATCGATCAGATTGATCGTACACGACGGTAGATTGCTGTACCAGTGCTGGCCGCCTGTTGTCTACGTTAGCCGAAAGTTTTGAAATTAACGCTTGTAGAAGACAAAATTTAAACCATCCTTGGTCGAGATACACAGAGAAATGTACGTAAGATACCAGTTCAAGCAAACAGACCTCTCCTTACCAGCGGGATTTCAAGTTTAACCATTTTAAAACGGTGTCATATATGAGCCAACCTTGACTGACGTTAGGTTCAAACGAGCTAACCAGGTGATAAACACTTTCATCGTTAGTACCTTTATCAACAGCGAATTATGCATGTATGATACGTAACGAGTTCTGGTATCGATCGCCAGCACTAAAACGTTCAAATTGTTACGGATAAATAGTCGAAACATCAGTCAGGAACAGGAGAGTCCGAGAATGCATAAAGGACTAATTGAGTTGGTTAATGTTAGGCAGGATTTTGAAGCGCTTCTTGAAATACAAAATTCGCTGCAGTATACTGAGGCTGATGCTGATGTTGAACTCGTTGGTGATGATGACAGCGGACCAAAGCTGTCAGGTTAAAATGGGCACCACATTCATTACATCAAGTTGAGCAATATTTTTCATTGAATGTTCTAGACTGGCTTAACTACTACATAAATTTTATAACTGCGTTACTCTGCGACTAAATGCGTCAATTTAAACAAAGGACAATTCTATCCAAGTAATCAATAATCAGGTTGCCCCCATTTTCAGTTAATTTTCTGCAACCGGTTCTTTTTTCCATCCCTCTCTCTTTCTCTCGTTCTCAAAACCAGATGACCTGAATCAGCCCTGCAGGATAACGAGAGATTTGGGAAAGCAGTTAAGCAAGACAAAAATATGCCACTCAATCTAAGGTCAAGGACGTGAACACGAACACACAAATTCAAATACACATTAGTCGAGATGGTTAAAGTGACAGATTAGGAGACAGACGCACCACACTGTTGGCAAACCAACGTTGTAAGGTGAACGCTTTCGTGCCGATCTGATCCTATATGTAGGTCATACATAGTTTAGGGAGTGTATTAATGTATTCTTCCTCGCCTATTTGGAGTAGGCTCAATCGAAACATAACAAAAATCTCTCACTGTGTCAGTAGAAGTTGCACGCCATGTCCGAAAACGCAATAATTAATCAGTGGACCACCTGTACCTCACTTGCGATGGTCTCACGATAGAATCGTACACGGAATACGAATTTTGTTGAACCACCAGTCGAACATTTACGGGGACTTTGCAGACAGTGGTGAGGATAATACTGATGAATGTGGATTTGTTTGTGCAAACTGTCGGAGTAGGCGATGTTGACTACTAAAGGTAGGCTGATCTACAGCCACTCAACTGAGATAGTCAAGTCACGATTTTGTGATCGGATTCCAATGTCACCTAGAACATACTTTTAACGTGCATGTTAAGGAACTTGGATTTCAAAAGCAAGCAATCTTATTCAAACAACTTAACGGTAAAATGACTTCCTTTACCCTGTGTGCTATGCTTCTCCGTCTCCTCTGTTGCTGTACTAGTGTAGTGAGCAAGAGCGATCGTACTATACCATTCACACCACTGCTATTCAGCAGTGGGAGGTTACAGCATATATTTTGACATTGAAATAGTCGCGGAAAAAATACAAGTGGAAGCATCGGAGTGTGGCATCGCATGAAATAATTCTTGGCAAGTAAAGGAACGTATAAGAACTGAGCATTGGCGTCTGTGCCAACCTTGACGTTCTGGGCCCAGTACCATACGCAGATAAGTGTTTTTGTTTGTTGTCTTGTTGAAACGTATAACCCATATGTTGCTTTCCTGAATAAATAACTCTCGCACCATTCGTGTTTTTGGCTCACAACACTAGTTAGACAAATTTTTATCAATTGCAACTCTATCATGCGTAAGTTATCCATAGACAGTACATTTTTGTACATCATTCTACTGGTTCAAGAATAGATGAGGGAAAAGTAGACGACTTCATGCGGTTTTTCCCTCACAGACTTTGTGTACTCCTAAAGATTGACGTTGATTAAGAAATAATGCAATAGAGAACACCAAACTTTTCTTAGCACAAGTTGAACGCACCGTTGGTACGCCGTCAGTCACAAGTCTGTTTGCTCCCCGTGGTTTGAACAATCTTCAGTGCATGTCATTTTGACCGTATCTCGTGATTTGTAAAAATCAGGATGAAACTATACACGCAACAGCAAACATGCCCACACACTTCAACATTTCAGAACATAGACACACAAATCAGCTGCATAGGTCCGGGGTCATGTGGCGAATTCACCTCGTAGCCGAGCCCTACTAATTATCCATTTTCTAATGGTGAGGGGTAGCAACCGTGCAGTAATGATGGGATGTCTTACGTTCGTATGAAACACAGTGTAATGATCGATCTGATTACTTAAAAGATGCACTTTTCCTGACGATTCAAAACAGTCAATCATCTGTTATGGGTGAGCGCACGCTCACAAACTTACGTGAAACCGGATACCCTTTTTCTGACAGTTTCCGTAAGGCAGCCGTTCGTCAGTACAAATGGGTACTATGATCAAATCACCGAGTTCAAATGACAGTAGTTTGTGAAGTTAAATGGCAAATTCTGATCTGGTTCGTAAATAGGCCACCTTCCCACAGATCCATTCACTGAGTGTCATTGAATAAATCATCTAGTTTCGTTAACATTATCATATGTATGGATGCCGTAATGTGAATGTCAACTTAGTATGCAACCGAAGTGATCCATGATTTGGCATTTCATAAGAATAGTTCAACAAGCTGGTGTGCAATAAACAAGTAGGAGGGAATGTGAACGTGTATCCGGAAAGTCGAAGGTTCTAAACTCAATAAATACATACCAAATACGACTCGATAGATCAATTGTGAGCACTAGCTACAAGTTTCCAGTGTAGACATTTATCGTCAATCGGCAGTTCGATAGTGTTGTGTGTCATAGCTCTTACTATGCTACAGTTAACATGGTGGTGTGGAACCGTAGTGTTTAAAAACAATCAGTTTTTGTTTAGCGATATAAAGATTGTTTTTAGTTGGCTTAGTGCACCAAGTAGGTAACAGTCAACTGCTCACCCTATCAAGTGATTTTCCCTTCTTCCTGTCAGAAGCTGTCTGGATGAGTCATCGAAGGGAGAACACAGTTAATCGTCTGTGACCTTGCATACTGGTAATGAAATTCAGACCATTACTTTTCACACTGTTTGCTGAGTCATCCAGGAATTAAGCCGATTAGTCAGCATGATGGAGTGCATTTCAAACTCAACCAACTAGTTGGATGGAGAAGGTGGGAGATGTGTTTATAGCGTTAACTACAGTCCATAAGTTAAGTTCTTATCTTGGAAACCGGTAAAAAGCATAAAATACCGGATAGAAATTATTAGTTAAGTCAAACCGTTTCATACGAACTACAGTGACTCAACAGATCGATTAGCTATCGAATTATTCATAACAGCACAGTTAACTTGGTGTGAGATGCAAATTAACACATCTATTCACCTGTTGTTTACTAGCATTTCGGTGATCAACTTGCAATTTTATGGCTGATAAACGATACTCTGAAAGTACAGTGTAAAATTAAATTATGTTGTATTGCGTGCTCTATTTAAAGTGCACTAATATTTACACCTGTATTGAGACTCTCGTACCCCACATTTTTAACGTTTGTTTGTCCTCACAGTTTAGACTTTGTCATTTTAAATTCCAATCATTTTTCCTACCGACAGATACGGATACCACCTTCACGCTAGTCGACCATCTGACATGTCGTCATTGGCTGGTTGAGCTACGAGAGACTCCAATCACATCTCTGTCAATCCTACTTTATCGGAAGCACTCACGATAGGTTGTGTGCAAGTGGGAGCACAAGTGGTGCCACTTGTGATGAATGTATGTTGCTGTCTCTTCGTCTCTGTCACTGCGACGTGATGATCGGGAGATGAAAATGGCTAAACATAGGTCAAAATCAAAAACTCCTGATTTTTGAATGTTGTAGAAAAATAGTAGACAGGCTGCATTCTTAATAAATAGGTTGAAAAGAACATAACTTTACGACCAATTTGTAATACTCAATGTTTCAGTTACCCCAGATGACCTTCTTAAATGAGTTGACAAAATTAACCTTCTGTTTTATACAAAAACTTCAAAACCGAGTAGCAGTATAAAAAAAACTGAACGTAATTATGCTTCCAATTGCATAATCAAATCAACAATGCGTCTGATGTACTTTGAGGCGAAAGCAGTAGTCCTGTAAGAGATTGATCCACTTGGCAAATGAAGAAGCTTAATATCCAACAGTAATAATTATAATAATAAACACGCACAATCTAATGAAAATTTACATTAAGTGCGAAATTAGTTTATGAATCAACTGTTTTAGTTTGGCTGTTACTTCAACAACACGAATACCAAGTTTGTGCAAAATTCTTACCAAGTAATGGAATAGCAGAAATGTATTAGGATCGGGGAAATGTAAGTAAACACATGCAGTAGATATGGAAAGGAGAAAATTAGGCATGCGGTTTAGGAGTTTCCGAGTGGCAACGAAACAATAAAAGTGACGAACTGTTCACAAGGAATTCTAACACAACGCGATCCGAGAAAAGACACAGTCGGTTAGTACATTCGTTGGAGGAGAACATGTGTGACGATGAAAGTGCTGCCTAGATGATATGAAAAAAGAGGCAAGTTTGCAAACAGAAAGCCCTGTCGATGTTAAGAAGCAACTTTACGCCAACTGAGCATCAGCTACTTAGCGGAGAAATGTGGGTGATGGGTGAATGCGTCATCAGAAAGTTCCTTTTAGTAATCGATTTAGATAAGGCAATTCAACACATCAATAAGCTTATAGGTGTTAAGAGACCTGTAGTGGAAATGTGACCAACGTGGCATTTCGAACAAACTGTTTGGTAAGACAAACTGACGAATTACATGTATGATTTTCAATCTCAAATCATCCTCACGCTCGATTTGGTAAAGGCCTTTGAGAATGTCCAGATTTATCTCGTGCCAATAAAACAGTTGCTGAAAAATACTGTGTAGAGAACAAGCTCGTTTTCCGTGATTCATCATCAACCTAAATACCTCACATTTGTATCACACATTTAAAAGGGGAATCATGAGGGGGATAAAAAGGGAACGGGTGGTTAATGAGGTCAGTCAATTCAATTTCACACTGTATCAAGTACCCCCTTCATGATTCCCTTGTAAAATGTGTGATATAAATGTGATTTATTTAGCTTGATGATGAATCACCGAAAACCAGCTTGTTCGCTACACAGTATTTTTCATGACCACGCTGAGAATTTTGACGCAAATTAAAACAGTTCTTGTTCGACGGCATCAGACACAGCAGTGAGTGGTTATATAACTGTGGAGTTCATGGGGATAAATTAATGATGATTTGTGAGGTGGTTAATGACTGGATACTAAGTGCTAGACCAGCTCAGAATGTGAAGCAGCGGCAGATCCTTATTGGTATAAAACACAATGGTGTAATCTGAAGCACGTGCACGAATAACACTAGATCTTTCGTCTAGCAATGGCAGAATACAATGAACTGGACAAACAAGTGTATTGCGGGTGTTGGGCTGATCGAACCGAGTCCACACTGTATAGTTCAGCCTCAGTCAGTGCGACTGGGCACTTCCGACAAATCCCAGAGTACAGACTTGTATAAACTCGAGAGCAGCTTTTCTTCCCTATAGTCTCAGGTCAGTGTGTTGTATGTTGCCCTTCAACAGCCATCGTAGGAGTTAGCTAGAAACTTTCATGAAACTAATTCACAAGTGGCTTTTCACACAGATCAGCGTCATTAGTAAAGTCAAAACCTTCATCTCTTGATTCTGTAATACGTACATGTACCGAATAAACATTTACCGATTGTTTGCTCTTCTGATGACTTCAAGAATACTTTACGAGGTCGCTTCATTCAAACTGGCTTATCAGCGACCCCTTTCCTTCGTCTACGGTCAATTCAGTTGTTTATTCGATTCACTCAACTTCGTCAATTCTAAATAACACAGGTAAGGAAGTGTGATGCCGCCGTCTTGACTTCATTGTTGCTGTCTTGACACTGGATCACAGTTCGGGGCTAGAGTGCATGTGTGAAAGAAAACTGAATTAGTCCAAACTAACCAGTTTCAACAAGTTACGCCTTATATGTGAGGCTCGTGGAATTGGCGAGCGAACGTATGGTATCCTTGGCTAGTGTCCTAATCAACCGATATTTGTCTGGTGAATTCAGCCAAACACGAAACTGGTCGTGAGGTGCAGGTTTGTTAATATGCAACAAGAAAAATGAAAAACTGAATTCTGTGTAATTAGATCAGCCATAACTTAAGCAATACAGGATATCCAGTGACCAACACTAAAAGACCTCAAATTATACACTACTCTAACAACCACGGAGGTCTTCCTGGTTCGATTCCGTTCCCTTACTTCTGCATCACTTCATACCTGAAGGGTCTCTCAGCCTGTTTTGGTGCCTCTGTGCACAGAATGCTGCTGATTGTATAACGCTTCGGAATATTAATTACAGCTGACAAACCACATGATTTACCAAGAAAATACAAATCTGAAGGCCTTCAGTCAATGTTGAACCCAAAAAAGTGTTCCACATATTTTTTTGCTTTTTGTAAGGTTTACAGATTGGTAACTCCAACACAAGTCGGATTAACCATTACACCAAATCCTCAAGAGGCGTTAGTTTCTTGTTTTCTTCGATTATCAAACCACGTTGCTGATATTCCCTCAAAAAATTTAATCGCGTATCCCATTTGCAATACGCATATAAAGCTATTCATCCTGAGTGTCCTGGCACCCCATTGGATTTAGAGTTACCTAATTTTATCCAATGGATATTTTTGTCAATTTCAGAGGAATGGCTAAACCGCTGGCACATGATCGCTCATGACTGAATGACAGGCAGTCTAATCATTAATGATGCGTGAAGCTAATCAACTGAGATCAGCGATATACATTCAGCACAAGGAACGGAGGACAGAACTGTCACTTCTAGGTCACAGTGCTCAACGTTTCTATCTCATCGTGCTGACACGAAACAGCCGGCTGAGCTTCACTCACTCAGGTTGTCTTAGTTCACCGTCAGTCAAATTCATCAACCAAACTGGGTTAAAGGGGGTGAAAGGCAGAAATTGATGTCACTGTTTCCGAGTCCTTTGTCAGCGTGTTTAACAATGATGAGAACAGTCTCTCATTGGTTGATGAATAACCCGCTTTAAACATATAGGACCAAATTTTCCAGTAAAAAGTATTATCAAGACAACCAGAAAAACGCTACTAAATTAACGAACAGTTACAAGATAGAGATGGTTGTGCTGACAAGTAATCGTGTTATGGGGTGAAACAAAATTGTTTTGCAATGACAGTCTGTCTGTACACTCGCGTTTAATGTGAAACTGTTACCGTTACGCAAAGTGGTAGATTTGACAAGTTAGAAGTGGACTAACGGCGAAAAATTCCGGACTACGGTTGGATTCGAACCGGCGTCAGAGACCTCATGCTCAGGTGAGGTAAGTATTCTACTAGATGGTCTACGAAACAACAACAAACTAAGCCTAACCTCCAAGTCATGGTCTTTAGAAAACAAACACCCTACTCTTATGGGCAACTATATTGTTCATCAGGTCACTGGGTTCATATAAGGCAAGACCGAATTGTCATGTGTAAACGCACTGCCGCATTCGTCTGTGGCTAGAGTTCGAATCCTAGCAGAACGTGCACTACTGAAGAACTTCACTAAAGGTGGGAGTTGAGCCTGGTGCTTTTATCGAAAAGAGTTGGTTAGAATGGTCATAAGAA
Organism: Paragonimus skrjabini miyazakii; assembly: GCA_014338405.1. Taxonomy (NCBI): domain Eukaryota; kingdom Metazoa; phylum Platyhelminthes; class Trematoda; order Plagiorchiida; family Troglotrematidae; genus Paragonimus; species Paragonimus skrjabini miyazakii. The sequence goes on along the minus strand of JTDE01001621.1, from coordinate 98,239 downwards.
TGCGAACCTGGTTTCAATTGACGGTCATGTTTAAGTCCCACCAGCTAGCAGTCACTCACTACTCATTAAAAAGTGCGTGTCCAATAAACTGTCAAATAGTTGACGGGTAATTAAGAGATAGGAAGGGCAGTCATATAAGCTGCCTTTCTAGCCCAACTTATGTACATTCATACATTGTTCATATATGCATTCACTTTACTAAGCATGATGATAATACTAACTATCACTGTAGCGTTCTTTCCAACGAGGTATGACTTCGATACTGTGTGCTTCGATTTCAAGACATAATCTTTAATCAATCTGTTTCCTATTGAAGGCGAATGTCATTCAACAAGTTATTACAAGGAATTTCGAATAGGTGGCAAGTTTAATGTTGGCGTTCTTCCTCAAGGAAACCGAGACCTGTAATCTGGGGTCACTCGTGAAAAAAAAGTGTGGGGTTGTCAAGAATGGGTAAATCGCAATCTGCATGTTATTCTCATCACGAACTAGTCTCCCGAATTTTACTCATTCAGATTACTTCAGTTCATCCCCAATCTAATCGATCGGTTAGACCATTACAGCTGAAGTGAGCATGAAGCGGACAATACCAATGCATTGTTGTTATTTTGGGTCAATTTGCTGCAGTAAATCAATACTTCACCGTATTTAAAAATTGTTTGTTGCTGACTGATGACTGATGATTGGGAATTGCTTAGAAGCTCCTGAACGGTATAGCCATAGAAGTCCGTCCCATCAATCTGTCGCGCTGATGACTGTGTTTCGTCATATTCGCTGCTCCCATGTATTTGATACTAGTCACGAGAGATTAAGGATTACCTCCGTAAAGGATTTGTTTACTGGAAGGGGTTCGTGAATTTCCCAAAATGTCTTCAAAACGGCTCAGTTTGACAGAAGGAGTATCTCCAAGTTCCGTCTGGCGACTATTGAAACAAAACGGAATTAACTGATAAAAATATCAGCCGGTTCAAAACTTACAGTTGATAAATATCGGACTCCGACGTCGACTTTGTATTTGACACCCGAAATCGACTCCCACTGTGTTGAGAGTATATCTTGTGTCAGTCACTGAGCAGATGGAACGTACTACGGAGTTTATGAAAACGAAAACCGATTGGGAGAAATCCACAGTCGACACAGGTTTTGAGTTATGTCTTGTGTTGCTACTTGAAACGAAAAGAATATTAGGCCATACGTTTGCACCGTAAAGATCGACCGGTACTTCAGCAATTAGCTGGAATCTATCACAAAACCCACTGCTGAAAAAACTGTTATTGATCGAATGATACATGGTATGCTACCAACAGAGTCCAGCTCTTAGACCTTATTCTAAATTAGTGCCGGATTGTTTTGATGCTCTGTTCGTGGAATGTAGGATTGGAACAGAACGGCTAGTTAAGTCTGAATACGCGTGACGTTTTTGTGGGACCATCTAAAGCGCCAATTGAAGCAAAGTAATCCAGAAACAGTTTCATTAACGAAGCTGAATACGAAACAACAATTTGAACTGCTTCCCCAACAATCATTACGGAAGTTCTCTACTTCATCTCCTAAGCAGATGTTGATCTCTAGAAAGGAGGACTGAGACGGTTTGAACATCCGTTAATAAAACGGTACATTATTGTTAAATGCTCTTCACCCGTATGTCATAAATGTTATTACCGCCACCTAACCGTTGCGCGGGTGAGACAGCGCCTCGACCGTTTGCCCTGGATCTGGGTGTAGAACAAAGGTTTGGAGATGAGAATGAATGTGCAGCGACTCGACAACACACTTAGCCATTGGCCATACTTACCAGATACCATATGCTCTAGTCCTGAATAGAACAACAGTTTTGACAGGGTCCAATAGATCAAAATTGCTTGATGTATAGGCGTTAAAACTGACTGCCCGGTGGTTTATTCATTAGTTTATAGTTTCGTAATGTTCATACAAAATCAACTAATCTTGGCTAAAACAGGTTCAAATGCGGACAATGCCTTTAAGGGATTTTTATAAATGAATTTCCAGTTTCTTTTCTATACACGATTATGGGGATAGAGCACGTGAAAATAAGGTATTTTTAGTAGTATAACAATAGGTTTCAGTCTGCCTTAAAACCGTTGTAATTTGTACGAACTTGTATATAAGCCGTAGCTCCACAATACTCATCAAAATAGCTCAAAATCCCACAGATATCTTAGTTTCCAATAAACGATAAATAATGTCTGATGAGATAAAAGAAATAGTCAAGAGAAATTTCGAGTAGTAGGCGAAGAAAGACAATTACGTAATTTTACAGTGGATATCAATGGAACAGAGAGAACAGAAAGAAGACATCGAACACAAAACAACCGAATAATTCAGAAATCTCTAGTTGGACCAAAAGAGCACAGAACGTGAGTTAAGTTAAAGATCTCCGAACTCGATAAAAATCATGTACTGACACTTTGGCTGGTAATGAAAAACTGAGCCCCAATAGACTCCGTTGTTCATTGCGGTACAAGATGAGTTAAGGCAATCAAAGTGATATTTTCAATGCACCATGAGCGGTTATCTCTGTATGATACAGTGGTAAACTTTTCCTCGTTTACAAAAGCTGTAGCGCAATAGCAGATTCCAGCTTTTTAAACGTGCTATCGCAACCGGCATAGCTTTGTCTGTACAAAATCGATTCGTTGTGATAGCTTTAAACATATGTATCATTTTTCATTTATTCACATTACATAGATATCCGAGTGTTTTCTCACTCGGATTTAAATTTAAAATGCCATCCAAAGATGTTGTCAAATCGAACAAAGTAATTCAATAACAAGAAACTCTACAAACTGAGACAGTTGAATCGTACTCCTACTGATCGGACAGATTAGTCCAATGTTAAACTAGTGGCTGTTTCTGCACAACGCTTATCATCCTGTTCGTTTGCAGTGCCATCCAAGACGAGAACGTTCTCGCGCTTTGAAAGAATTGACAGATATGTTAGAAGTAACAACTCTCGAATCTATCAATAGCTATGGGGTTGTCACCATGGTCAAGATAGAACTACTGTACATAACATAGTGTTAGAAAAATCAGATTGCAGAACGATTTCAGACGCTCCTCATAAAATTAATATAGACAGCTGGACTAAATCAACACGGGAACGCCCAAAACGAAACAGCACCAGAAATACAAGAATGGACGACCTCCGTACCCGATTTTGTGTATGAACATTTAAAAAAATCTAGAGTAAAGTCGTGTGATGGCTGGTAATCTTTCTCGATCTCATATGTGAAGTATTATGTGTAACTCGCCCAAAATACTTCTTTGGATCAGGAGTAGCCTTAGAAGTCGGGTGTGAACCTAGACTAATTCACGCTATTTCTCATTTTGCGATTAATCTCCTTCGTAAGACTTTTGAACTGTGTGATTCTACTTCCGGCCGCAATTGTTACGTACATGAGTACCTTGGTTATCTCACAGATCTTGTCTTACTGTATTCCGAAAATAGCAGATTTAATTTTGAATGATTTGCAAATGAAATACTAGACAGTGTTGTTAGGGTTAGTCCATTAGGCCCGATACCAACTGACATGTTGATACTGGTTAGGCAGCAAGTCCCAGATAAATTTGTTCAGGTTTTACAGAATAAACGGTGTATTTATATTTTGAATTCCACTGAAGTTCTTCATTTCGACTCAAGTCAAGTCAACAATAATTACTGGAACCTCTCGTTAACCCACCCAAATGAGTCGGACATCAAACTGATTTTTTTAGGATATACTCAGTACTAAAATGACGAGGTATGCTTCACCATTCCAACTAACGCATCACAAACCGGAGTGATCAATATCGTCAGTCCTTCAGTTTTGTTCCCATACATTACAAACGTGATTGGATCAGAAGCAAGTTTCATAGAACCAAACGTGATTGTACTGCTCACATGTAGCAACCCAAATTGGAGTTACCTTGACAAATTTCGAGGGCCAATGGCTACTGGGAGAAACTCGCTGAGGTTTACGAGAAGACATAAAAGGGCAATGGGCCGGATAAAGCAACTCAAAAACTGATACAATTCTGTCTCGGCACTGCAAAAGTAGCCAACTGACAAACGATCCCAATCTCAACTTGAAGTCTGCTCTAGCCCACATATGTGCCCTCGCACAATTACGCCCAGTTCAAACCAGTAGCAGACCAGTTCTTCATAACCACGAACAAAGTTCGTCTCCCACGTTGTGTACCAGTTCAGTTACAGTTTCATTTAAATTTACATTGGCACAACATGTCACTAACTATTGAAACAAATGATCGAACACACCCCGAACCGATTAAAACAAATGACGACAAGCCAGCCTCGACTTCGTGTTCCATCTGTCCGAAATCCAATGTCATCGAATGCAAAAAAACCACGACAACAAATCACCAAGTTGATTCAGTTGTCCCATTCAGTATATTGTTACGCAGCCGAGAGTCGAGAGTTCCGACTTGTAGTGAGGTCACCCTTACCCTATTTACGATCAAGCATTGTGTGCACAAATATGGCTCAGGCGACCTATCGGTTTGTCGTGGTCAAGATTATCTAACGCTTGGCGTAAGTGGAAATTTGCTCATCCACCGTTTTCTCTATTTGTCGGACGTATACGTGTTTCAAATGATAGCATATAGCACTATTCGCCTTCTTTTTTCAATGGCAGGAAATCGAAGGGTTGGGAAGAAATATCTAATCATTCAAGCCAACATCTGTTGTCAAACTTGAGATCTGTGAAGTATTTTAGAGGACTTAGGCTAATTAAAGTTGGGAAATACCAGCGATATTCTTCTAAAACAATGAGGGGGCCACCAACCAAACCGTACTCGCTAGGTTCCTTCATAATGATGAGAGTGATGCTCACTTCTTCAACAGTCCGTTCACTTCAGCAGTCCGTTCACATCACCAACAAACAAAATCCGCCAATGACAGAGCTAAACAATCGTTGCAGTTTACCAAAGAAAATGATAAAATTCTATTTGGATATGATACAAATGGCGGTTTTCAAGGCATAATTTGGGAAACAACACAATCCTCCGTTTTATGGTTAAACTGAAATAGTGAATAAACTATTTTCGCAGGAATAACCAAAAGAACTGATCTTTTTAGCCATTACCATGAGTAGTGTGTTTTGTATACAAAATAAGTCTCTATAAATCAATTTATCAACAATGATGGGTTACTGTATCAAACGAAAATCAGTTGTGTTTTCCCACTGTGTGTGATAATCATTGAACATAAACTGGCTACGATACTCCGCGAATGCATCCAGCAGCAGCAGCAACAACAACAACAACAACTCTCTTCCCGAACATGATTCTTGTGTTTGAGTGTATCCACCTATGTACGTACTCAGACTTCTTCAACCCGGTGGATCGTTTAAAGTTGAAGCTTATGAAAGCTATTTCATCGTTATAGCTCATAGTCATGCCCGTAAAGTATCACTTTCCAACATGTTCATCTGAGTGTGATGATTGATTCCAATCCCAATCATGACTTTATTGTTGCGAAGTAATGGATCCGAGACTCTGTTGCCGAATTCTTGGAGGTTTGAAATGTTCAAGTTCACTCAGTGAACAAAAAAGGAGTAGTTTTCACTGGTTAGCTGACCTAACGCGTAATGGTCAGGGTTCTCACTCGAAGCTCGCCACACAGATATGTGTGCACTGACTCAACATCTAGTCAGCCATAGTAACTAATGCAATGCCTTAATGTAATCGTTACTGATGAGTAGTCGGGGGTTTGGTTAATTTCAAATTGGGCATCACTTACATTTGATCGCAGCCTTCGCATTCCCATAGACGTTTCAGTCGGCCTCTTTCAGAAAGAAGCACTAGACTCAAGTTTCAATATTGTTAGACCTCGTCTACGGGAAAGTGAAGGCTGCGATCAAATGTGAGTGATGCTCAACTTGAAATTAACCAAACCCCCGACCACTCATCAGTAATCTGAAATATTGTCTAGCAGGTATAATGAGATCGGAGATTTCGACCTATCTAGGAAGTCGTAATCGCGGGGTTATCGGTTGGAGTTAACAGACAGTATCTGTGTCTCCATTTCGAGACGATCGGGCAACCTGATCAGTACTCACAAGCGAAATTGGTTGGGCGTTCACATACGACATTTCAGTCGTGCCTAATGTGAGGTCAATAGAACACTCGTAAATACGGTTGCCTCATGAACAGCGTGTCCGTGGTTCAAGTCCCGCCTGCAGTGGCGATGATATGCACTACTGACGAGCTCTAATGAGAGCGAAACTCGAGTCTAGTGCTTTTTCTTTTCGAAAGGGGCCGACTGGAAATTCTTTGGGAATGCGACAGCTGCGATCAGTTGTGAGTGATATTCAACTTGGAATGTAATTGTTGCCCACGTTTTCGGGTCAAGTGATTACGTGACATATGTTCACTATCCCTCGATCATCTAGTCATCATTTCATTCCACTCAGTATCACTTCATCGATCTAGATTTGCTGGCTGTCAAGGGCAAAAGTTACCAAGCAACCTGAAAATGAAAGGCTAACTGACAAGTTGTCATTTCGTCACAGAAAGTTAGCTGGAATAGTGACCTTGTGGACAGTCAACAGGGAGCTGGTCGTCGATGTGGTAGGCATTTCCAGACTGTATAGTTATGAATATTTAGTTCGCACATGAATTGTTATTTGGACGGAGTGAGTCGGGACTCACAATGGGATATTTCAAATAGAACGATCATCAATATTATTCATCCAGCAGAACCGAATACCTCAGAAAAGCAATGGTGACCTACCGATGGAATTTTCTTGGGAGTTCAATTCGTTAATCTTGAAGATATCGCTCCTTTCAGAGCGAATTAATTTTACATACGTCATTCGTATTCCTCCAATTATATGTGATACTGGCGACATAGAGACCGCTCAGGTGGAGCAAAGACAAATACAGCAAACTAGCGTAAAATTCGACTAATTAGGGAATAAATTATGGAAGGCTGCGTTAGCAACTGGTAGCAGGAAACTAGTACATGTTTATATTTCGATACAGCGATCACCATATAATGCGAAACTTGCAACAAAAGCCTCCGCATTTCAGGGAACATTCGGCAATCGCTGTCATCCTATGGATAACGGGGTATTCACCTAAGAGCACCCCGAACTTACCTGCTTACCTTAATGGCGTTCTGGTATCCGGTCGCAAGCAATGTACAACACCTTGTATCCTTGTTTGACTCAAGCGCCACACAATGTTGGTGAGGTTCAAACTTTACTTGGTGTGTTTATTCGGTAGAACAGTTTCATGTCATACACGCAGTCATTGTACTAATACCTTTGTATAGTCTGTTATTTTGAAAGTATAAAAACTGTAATTTGTTTAAAATTAAACAACCCATTTTGATTCCATTAAGATGCATACTCCAAAGACTGACTTAAACTTTCCTATTACGCTTTGTTTTGGAGAATGAGGCTGTATCATTCTGTGAATTCGAGAACGAAACAGAGTGGTTGATTATATGCGCGTCGTAAACATTGGTTCTAGCAAAGAAAGTCACATCCAACCAAGTTAAAAGATTACTTACAAAATACTTCGCTAATGCTTATATGGTAGATACTGTCAAACATGTATTCATCACAAACTCATTTTAGCATTGTTGGGGAGGGAGGGACTAAAGAAGTTAACCCCATGACCTCAGCTAATGCGTCACGTAGGCCATTTTGTTTCCTAGTGCGCAACTACAAAATATCACGTCTTTGTGAAGGAGAATAACGTGGTTGAGTAGCCAGTCCATTAGAACATTTTGATGAATATTCCCTGTTTAACGCAATCGTCAGAAGATATGCAAAGAGTGACCTACTTTGATGTTCAGTAAAACGTTTTGTATCCCGTGGATGAACTAACGGCGTCAACATGACATTAGAATCGAACTACACATGCACGGACAAAATGGGATTAAAAGACGGTATTCCGTCCTGTGACTCGGTAGCCGTACTACCACCAGAACTAATGCAGTTAACAACATTTCACGAAGTACATAATACATACCCTAGAATATAAAACACGAAGGGCCAGACTCACAGTTACGTTTGATAACTATATCTTGACAGTGTCACCGAAGAGTTGGCTTGAGATTGTTCGACCTGTCAGCCGGTTCAAAGAATTGATTGATAAGCTCCTCAAAACCATTGTCACTGACTTAATATTCAGTGGAAAATTCTACACAAAGGTTATTTTGGTCCCGTTGGTAATGATAGTGGTGAGTACTTCGAGTCTATCAAGTACCGTAGCAGAAACCGCCAAATTACATGTTTTCGCATGCGTTTTATTACTTTCCGTTTGTCAACATCTTCTCTCAGAGATTTATTTTTTTCGTTGCGCATTCTTCCAGGACTTTGTTACTATAAATATAATTCCACACTTTAAATTAACTTTCTGCAAACAAAACGATCTTCTGAAGCAAACACTATCTACAATTAAGGGGAGATTTAAAAAAACGACCTGCCTCAATAGTGACTAAACCAAATCGACTCATCTCTGTTTATCGCACAGTACCAGATGAACTGACAGACAAAAGTCCCATCAAGCTGATGTTCAGGTGTTGTCTACATACTGAAGTAACCTAATAATTGTCCAAACTTAGCTATAACGCGAAAAAGAAGACAAGGTAACAAGTGGATAAAGTCCCAAAGCATTTGAACACAATTTCCTCACAAGATGACCCATTTTTGTCAAACTTCCATACTGTGAAATTTAGCAGCCAGAATGAGCTGGTTAGACTAGGGCAATCTCAAGTGAACATTTGGTCTAGCATCACAATAAAGATTTGTCATACCGATATATTTTCAAAACGCTACGAAACAGTACGAGCACAGATTAATATTCAACTTCAGCAAACGGAATTTACGAACAGATCTCCTGATCACTGTTTGGAACGCTGTTGTGTTAGACAGGCACAAGAGAACCAGTTGAGTGGATAGATGTGTCAGTGCAGACATACATTATTCCATGTATTGTAGTGATCGATTATCCTCTAAAAAGCACGTGATGAATGTCCTTACATCTGCTGACGGAAAATTATCGATCCACTTGTTACCTAGACAAGCGATATCATCACAGCGTACCGTTCATTCTAGAAACGTAGATGCTTCCGTGTACGACTTCTCCGTAACGAACTTAGCTACGGATCGGCTAGTTCGCGTGCCCAAAAATAACAATGGTAGTCACATCACCCTCATGGGGCTAACCTTAGGTAGACGATCGTCTACAGAGTCCTAGAATTCATGGAGGACTTTGCTTGCTGAATTTACCAGCAAATGCCCTTGTATAGCCATTTTCTTTCGGTGTTGTTCTCAGTAATTACGGTTCTTTGGTTATGGTTTTCCTCCAGCAGATTCATTTGACACAGTGGAGCAGTGTTTGATTTATGTTTCTCCTATGACAGTTGTGCTGGCATTCGCTGTTCGCCAGGGAAGTGGATGCATTTTAGCCTTCAAAATGTCACCCTAACTTCAGTTTCGTCCGTGGAGGTTCGTCGAAGTGTCTCTGTTCGAGACCATATCCAACCATCGAAACTTTCGCAGACATTTCGTGTCGAAGTTGTTCAGGCCCCGCACGTTCCGTTGACGTATCAATCACATTTTGCTGTCACGGCAGTGAATGAGAGAAAGTATCCTCGTTTCCAGGCCTTGGTTGCTTTTGATGTGGCTTCAGAGAAAGCAAGGGGCAACATGATGTTATTCAGTCTAAATTTGATTATTGGTCTCACTCAGTTCTATACCTTTTTCCATACTGGTTTCTCTTTTAGGCATAAGAATTTATCTTTCGTGCAAAGGCCTTTCGTTTTAGTGCAGTAGAATTTCTCCATTGTATTTTCAGGCTGTGGCTTATGATTGGTCTAATGGACTCATAGTTTGTGGCGTTTTTGATTGCGACTGCACGCATTGGCTGCAGTGCTAGGACAATATCCGAGGGAACACTTGAGTTGTGAAGGCCGTTATGTAGTCCAATCATTGGTTTATTTTCTCTGTCCCATCTGGGCTTGACTCTATACCCTGATTGGACCACATAACGGCCTTCACAACTCAAGTGCTCCCTCGGACATTGTCCTAGCGCAGTAGCCAATGCGAGCAGTCGCAAACAAAAAGGCCGCAAAATATGAGTCCACTAGACCAATTACAAGCCACTTCCACAGCCTGAAAATACAATGGAGAAATTCTACTGCACTAAAACGAAAGGCTTTTGCACGAAAGATACATTCTTATGCCTAAAAGAGAAACCAGTATGGAAAAAGGTATAGTACATGTTTGTAGGTGAGCAACGAACCGAGTGCGTGTGCCCAGATCCTACTCACTTCAGTTCTGAGCCGATCAACCAATTCTCCCTGACCAGTTGTTTTACCCGCAGATGAGTATGTGTCTGTAGGATCCACGCGACTAAGCGTCGGAAACCGCTCTGTCTACGTCTTACACAAGCTTGTGCACATCGATGTGGATTCAATATAAAAGTAATGACACCATGGCAGCTACTATTCCCGGGATTTTGTCGGCGCAAAATGTGTGAAATTTCCACAATCAGCTATTTATTCATACTACCCGAGCGTGTTGATTACATAAGACAATAAAAACGCGTCAGCCGGTATAAAACCGGTGTATAAATCAGTGTCAGTCACATGGATAGGATGAAAAGGCTGCTTTCATAAACAGCTTACACCTCATGAACACTCGACTAAACCACTAACATACTTTTAATCCGAGTTCTCCCGTAGTTGGTATTAACAATTATGAGTAATAGCAAGACCAGTAGACGTGTGAGTGAAGGTCACTATCGCACAGCTTACCCAGATGAGTTAACCAGAAGGCCAACTAGAGAAAAACCCCTATCTTGTTCAGAATCAAAACTGATCTACCAAATCTAGTAAGACGCAAACAAAAAAGACGATGCGGGAAGAATTCAAACGTAGAAATAGAAGCTAGTGCAGACTTCGTAACATGAGCTAAACGAACAGACTGAGATGCTAAAAAAGAAACCGTTGAAAACTTGTGTATAAGAAATTTTGACGGTCACGTGCTCGCGGAGGTACAAAAGCATTGAAATTGGTTCACTAAACTACAGGTGTTGTCCAGGGCACAATTGCCCACACTAACAGCAGCGCAAACCAGTCGTGTTAATGTGACTTACTGCGCCAGTTTCTTCGGGTACTGCACACCCAAAGTCACATTCGTAGAGTTGTCACACATGGGTTTTTTGCACACTCTTCAGGATCGCACTCCCCAATGTGGTTTGGTAATTGTTGCATTCCCCATGGTCTAAAACCAGTGTTATTATGTGATGAACTCGTTTCACCACTGTTCTGGAGTTGATTATCTGGTGTATACGGCAGCCGCATTAGGTTTCGCCGTTGACCGATTATGCTTACGTCTCTAAGCCTCCAAAACTGGTCTTATATCCCCCAACTTTCCCTTCCATCAACACCTATACGACAATGCACTTCAATGTTTTAGATCATTTCTGGCCACTACACGGGTTCGGAAAGCCATATGCATTGTGAATAAATGCTGTTTATTTATCATAGCTTCAGTTGAAACGTCACCAACATTTCATTATCACACAAAACCATGACAGCAACCTTACTTTACAAACAGGTTACTTAGTTTTCTTTATTCTTGGCTATGATTTTTCTGGAGACGCTTTTCAAGCCGTTCAGAAAACAGTGCTAGATTTTGCCACACATGATCACAAAAATGGTGCATAGAAAAATCCGAGGAGAGATCTCTGCCAAAGAAACAGCCGTTGGTGCAACGATCAACAATATCTCGACTGATCTGTAGGTTGAATGTAGCACCCCACTCACAGCTGATGGAAGAAATGCTTCATCTGTATTGCTGTTTATTCCGAAAATGGTCAGCACTATTTCACAACCTTTGACAGTCCCAGTTACTGCTCGCTATGCACAAGTAGTGGACGTCCATCTTCAGGCAACGGCACGATGATGTTGGGCTTAACTGGCAGGCTCCCAGCGCGCAAACGCTGGATGTGCAGCAGGCAACCATTTAGACTGGAAGGAAATTCAAAATCGCTTTCCGAGTCCTCATGAGTGGCGTAAGTGGTGTCATTCAGCGCACGTCGAACTCAGTTGCCACAATCCGGTATCATACTGATGACCACGTACTAATTATCTTACATTGATTCCTACGACTGTACCTTTACAAATATACACACTTACGAAATGTTACTTAGGTCAGAAAAGTTTACTGAATAGGTTACAAAAGGTACCTGAATAGCTAACTGCACCTGTGTCGTTTTCAGTGTCTTATGGCTTACACTGGCAAGCGTCTGTATGAAACCAACAGATAGGACATGCTGAGGTTCAGTGTCCTTTCAACCTTACTACTGAATCCGACGCATGGCAAACAGCGGGATGATGGTAGTGCAGTCAGATTATAAATTTGAATTCAGTACATCGTCTTTCGTCTCGGTGAGTAGGATCATAACCATTTTTTTCCAAACAACCTTTGAGGCTGGTATTACAACACCATTACGCTAACTGCTTATGTCATTTACCCTTTTGCAGGGGTACAAACAGGACATTTTTGAACTCCTTTTAAATTTTTTATCGCTCCACCAATATAGTATTTCAGGTTAACTAGTACAGAACAAAATAGATGGTTTCTATTTCTAAAAGGTTCAGTTGACTCTCCATCTTCACAATTCTAAATGGTGAAGACGGAAAGAGACCTGAAAGTATCTGTCAATGCCTGTCTTAAGAAAAACACTGGTAGTTTCCCCTACACGTTACGTATCCAGTTCAACCCTGAAGAAATTAGGCAGAGAAGCGGGTGGTTAGAGGAAAAGGCATTCCCTTATGATAAGTTCAGGGCTAAGAAAGCCAAATCTGGTGTCACTTCCTAGATTGGATACGTCAATGGGACAGAAAACGAACCCAGAAACCAACCTTAATTCTATGGAAGCTCTCCATAGTAGATAAAAGGGTTGATGTTCTATAGTTAACTCCTGCTGCTTCATAGTGGAATGTGTCTGAAACAGCAGCAAATTAATTTTCGCTTGAAAATTTGCACAGTAGATTCACATGTGTTTAGCAGTTCCCTGCCTACACGCACAACAACTGAACTATGACCGATACTGACAGAGATTATTCAACTGTTTGTACATAATGTTAGAAACTGTTTCGTTTGTACAACCACAAAGTAGTTTACGCCGTTATTTGCCAACTCATACAAACACAATACATAACTTCTATACTACTGCATCTAATAGAGAATGCTACATTTTAGTGGAAAGGACTATCTTTATTATATCAGTCCAAGCTTCCTTTGAGCAAGGTTCCATGCTTGTTAAAACAGGTTTTTTATGCATACTTCGGTGTGCAAATCGGACGTGTAGGGACACCTTCAGCACCTTTGATGTAGACCCATTTTTATAGCGAAAACTGGTCCGTGAAAACAGCAGTTGTACTCAAGATACGCACACCATTTCTGTGGACTACTACAGATTTACAGCATAAAGTTTTGTTTGAGACTTCACATCCAGCTCATTAACTCACCAGAATAAGCAATTGCCATATTCAATAGATTCGTCAAATTAGCTACCGAACTTAATATATTGACAGATTTACTCTACAATTGGGGCCTAACTATCCTCTGGACTGTCTTGGTTTCTTCTGTTGACGGTTCCCCGGGGACAGAAGAATGTAGTTTAATGCCAGCGCACTATTTCGTACGCGCATATGTTATGAGCCAAGAACACAGATGGTGCAAAGGTTGTTTAGTTAGGAAACTAACACGTGTTATGTGGTCAGTCAGGACAAGAAACAATAATACTCATCTGCATATGGCACTCGTCCCAGAAGGTCCTGGCTGCTACAGACGTTAATGCTCAGCTCCTTTGCGTAGTCAGAACTATTCCGTGGCATACTGTACTGTCCTGTTGGTGTGTTGTTTCTTTCCCTGTTTTTCCTACGGCTACTTTGACGGCAAAATCCATGCTGTTGCCCTGCTGCTGAATAGTGGTGGTGTGAGTAGTAGAGGGCGAATGGTCGTCCTCATCAAACATGATTTTACACAATTTAATTAGCGCAGAGATAATTAATATCCCACTGATACTAGACAGCTGAATATTTGAGTACTCATATGTGAAAAACCTCAAAGCACCATTCAAGATTTCAACGATACTAATCTACGTCCGATCATATTGTTTAAACTTCTTGAATGTTGACTCTTTTTCCTTTGAAAAAAAACTAATCTGTTTTTGTTACTCTCCCGATGCTTTCTGTGTAAATAACACATTGTCTTTGCTGAATTCAATGTTCGTTTGTCAACAGTTTCGAGTGGGAAAAAACGTTTGGTTGATCATTTATTCTGACGTGTTCCATCCAAGTTGCTGCTTTTCGTGATTCGGGGTTACTTTATTATATTGCTATCTGGTTCATTTTACAGCAAACACTGAGTTGGTTTGCGTCAACTAACAACTTCTTTCATCGATTCACACTGACAATTGAGTTATTTATTTGAGCATCAGTACCGACACAAATGACCGCGCTAACGATCAGGACTGTATGATGAAGGAAATTGGTGGCAACCAGGCAATGAGATGATGCACAGTTGGGATATAAAGTAAATCTCAGACCAACAAAATGCAACTGAGTGGGTAACTTGAAGCAGATAGTATTCTTGGAGTTCAAGAGAGATGTAGTAAATCGTTGGGTAGCCAAATGTGAGCGTTTGGGTCGAGTTTCAGATTAATAAGTAGGTCTGACATGTGACCAGGAAGCGTTTGCTGCTCGTATTAAAGGAACATGCTGTCAAATGACTGGCAACTCCATTAGAAACGCCAGAAGCCTGTGTAGATACCGATGGACAACACCCCGCATCTTCCGTTGCAAGGCACATAATACAAACATGACACACAGTGAAAGTGCTTGACGCATTCTCGGTGATTTTCCGGAGCAACCGGAACCGCATCCTCCAGTTTACTGAGGCTTTGACTATCAAACGTTACAATCCCCCACTGTGTGTTCAAAAACAATTTGAGTTGACGCTGCGGTTACTTTGGTAATCAGCACAGCGTGGTGGTCAAGCAACAACGTGGTCACAAAATATGAAGACCTTGACTGCCCCATTGAGCAAAGTGGGTAGGTGTCGCCTGCCTGGATGGGGTCCTCGTGATCACTCAAACCGCTGGTTAGAGACGCTATCCGAGATGGCGATGTGTCGCAGTCAATGGCGGACCTGTATCCATACCATTTCTAGTTCTTCCACTTAGTCTTGTTTTTAATAATTTTCACCCTTCTTAGTAACGTTTTCTTCTAGGATATTCCACGTCACAGTTGAGGTGAGCGGCGGCCCGAGCCACAGTACCTTTTGGTTAGGCTCATGGCTGTTGTGATGATGATGATGATGATGATGAATCAGCACAGGCACAATTTTGATTTTCAATTTCTGTGTCTGTCTATTTAATCCCTTAACCAGTGACTTGTTCTATGTAGAATTTAGATTCGTTTAAAGTTAATTATATGTCCTTGAATGAAATGTTACTCCTATGAACATCACATGAATTACGTTTTCTCATTGTTTTATTTAAAAACTAGTTTGTTTATGCATCGATCATAGACAGAGTAATTAGCATACTTCAAAATGACAGACAGTTTCACACGTCGAACTGGCAACTTGAAACTGATCTACATCTGGTGAACCAACATCCATCAGAGGTTTGCTAGAACAAGTCAGTGGTGCTGGTCGATGATGACCATTTAAATTAGATCACTTAAGTTTCTGGTTGTAAACACACTGTTGTACAGCAACAGAAGGTGGATGATACAAAACTGAATTTTGTTCGTTTGTCTCCAATGTTATAGTCCCAGTGGCTTGCATGTATTATCGCCGTTTAATTCACCGCCATGTCCTGGCTACACATTCATCACAGCGGATTGCAAACCAGGGCCCCTGAACAGTGCACTTCTTTTTGCAGGGTTCATTGTTCTTATCTATGATGAGGAAGGCATCCACGAGACTTCAGCATTAATTTTAATCGCATGCCTACTTTAGTGGTTCTCGAAAAACTGAAATGTCTTATCCCCCTTATCAAACTCACATCTCTGTCCTTCCACATAGATGTGAAACGCCCTTCTTCCAAAGAGGGGTTACTTTGCACACAAACCCTCCTCCCTCGAACGCATTTGCTTGTAGAGACAGTAGTGTACTCATTGTCATTCACTTCCGGATGTGACCAGGATTTACGGTCAGAGCTTTTCTTGTCTGACCGCCAATCAAAGTACGAAATTCGACGCGGTGCAACTAATCACATTGACCCGCAGTAACCACAGAAATACCAGGAAAACGATGTTGTTGGGAATTCAGTCATACGTGATATATGGCCGACACTTCGGTTACCACACTAAACAAAAGGCCCTAGATACTGGAACATAGATTTAAATATGACTTATAGGTGGCGTATGACTCAGATATTCGAGAAGTCTTCTACTCAGTTAAAAATCAACCTGGAAGCCACGTAAATGGCGTGATATCAGATGGATTCAGATTAGTTGAAATGCTGACACTATCTCGGTGGACTGTTCCAACTGTGGAGAACTATTAACCTATCCTCTTTTTAAGGTCATCCCGTTATTCCATTTGGACGAGATTAAATGTATGTATGTTGAGCACCCTGGATAACTGGAAGAAGTAAGTTGATGAGTCTGAGTTTCACAGAAGAGAAGTACTACAATACTCTACCACTCTAATAGTTTTGTCTTGACTCGCTAGAACCAGCCGTTAGTTCACGCATGTTGATATTGGAAAGCTTCACACAACCTATGTTGAACGAATAGTTCAAAGTTAATCCCAGGGGAACTTTTTCATCTCCAGCCATTGTGTTCATCAAATCGAGACGATAAAAGATGGGCTAAAAAATGAACGGATTTTTCGGGAAGTTTTGGATCCCAAAACTGTCTGGAAATGGTTTGAAACAGTTTCCCAACCCATACAATCTAGACAAGGTAACTTAGGATACGACAGAACAAGTTGACGAGTTAATTACGCCACAAGGTCGTGACTCACTTCATGAAAATCGGTGTCTCATTAAGACTATTAAATACATTTGCTCGAAATATTTTAATGTCTTTGGAGACAGATATAGCTGCTCTCATGCATACATGATCAACAAAATGAATGCTAAGCGAAATGATGATGAGATTATAGACCCTTCTCCGAGTCACATGCTTGCCTCAACAGGCAATGTTCACATCAAGAACACCCCCACCAGGTGTCTAGCAGAAGTCCTAGTCATAAAATTAGCAACCGTACAAGTGTCCCATTTGGACGACGAGCCATAGCAAAAATAAACGCCCAGCAACGGTGACATAATGTGCAAATTAGGACTATCTTTGTCAATATAAACTACGAGGATTATTATAAAACGATGGATGCATTATGGCTGCATCAAACTATGAATCGTTAAATGAAAATCGTTCAAAAAACGGCTTTCCTGCGCACTTGTACCAATCCGTCTCCTTTGCTTTTGCGCGACAGTGAACAGAAATTAGAAAATCATTTGGATTTGTAGCTGTTCTGGTAGTCGTCAACAACACAGCCATATAGGTATGGATCAACATAGATTGTGTCTCACCAAAATAGTGTTGGAAATTATTACACACAGTTTATCAATCACAATAGGTCGCCTTATGTACGGGGCGTGGTCGTATACCACGCAGTTAGTGGACTCGTATAAGCAGTGATTGTCAGTTCAGTACCAAATCATGCAGTTTGCAACAAAACAGTGTTAACGTGGTAAAGTGAAATTGCAGTTTATTCACAACGAAGTATTCACTTTTATAATCAGTTACTGAAACTTTGACAGTACGATTTGCAGCATCCTCAACAATGACGAGAAACAGAACCGATAGAATATTCATTTGTATGGGTGGCATAACACGCTGGTTCTGTTACGACACTTGCATGAATGTCGTTGTTCCTCTATCTTTCATTATGGACACAGTTCGAGCCAAATACATGCTTAAAGCATCTTTATAACGTGTCCACACAATGAAGGTGACCACACGCAGATTCCTTTTCACACACCGTCGTCCAGTGTAATGAAGCACATCTTGAACATGCTGTATAAAAATCTCAACAACACCTGTGCTTTTGTCATAAAATCAAACGCTGTTGGGCTCACTCTTAAGGGCCCTCAATACGCAAACGTTTCGATGTAAAGAGGACAGTACAGTAAAACATAGTATGTCTAGCTTTTAATAAATCCTGAAGCTAGTCCAGTGATTACGCTTCCTTTTCCTTTGGTAGTCCAATACGCATGCTGTGAGTCAAGAATGCCGATGGCATAAGGATTGTTGATTCGGAAAGTCAACACAGAGGGTATATACTCCAACACAACCTCAAATAGAGACGCTGGTTGATCTTCACAACACTATAGTCAAAAGTTCATAAGAAGAACCTCGAAACTCCTAGCTATCCTCATCTTTGGATTACGTCTCCCTCTTTAGTCCGGCAAAGTTTATTTTCAAAGTAGAACTCTCTTTTCAGTTTATGGAAGTTTGTCACATTTTGTCGTGGAACAAGTGGATTTCAAATGGATCACCATACAAGTGACCCGTTACATGACTACAGCCTGTTGAAGGCGCCCAGCTCCTGTCAGGTTATAAATTGTTCAAAGTGTTCAGAAAGAAGTCTGCTAGTGTGCAACATGAATTTACCAATAAATGGAGTTCATTTTGTATCAGAAATACTAGTCGTTTCATGCTGTGTAGGTCGTTTTATGCACAGCCATATGCAGTACTCTGGAACAGGCGTCCAATCAAACAGAAGAGTGACAAAAACGGCTGAATAATGTGAATGTCATTCAGAGAAGATCATCTAGATTAGTGCATGCAAGTAAGGGTACAACTGATCGTCAATACTAGTCATGCCAGTTTCATGTCAAACCCGAAATTAGCCTGTCAATGTTAGCTGACTCTGACCGGTTCTTATACTGTTCATATTTATGAGAGTGTTCATGCGGTAGTGTGCTCATGTCAAAGTAAAAAATCGACCGATACATGCAATAGCCAAGTCTAAAAACTGTCATTTGGGGGCCACATCGTGAAAGAATGTAATGTGTGGTCGAAACCAGCAAACACGAACGGAGTGAATTTGATTTACATAACAGGGCGTTCTGTTATGTTGTCGACACCGTTTCAGTTTTCGTTTGTGTAAGTCGTGTGCATGGCCAACTGGGCCTTTGTCTTATGCTTGTTCCTGTTGTGTCCTTTTATGGAACTGTTATTGTAAGCCCCGTTCCGGAAAAACGCTGTATACCGGTGTCTCCACGTCCCCCTAAAGTTGGTTTACAAGTGTGACGAACAATCAGAGTTGAGACGGCCGGCTTGTATGTTACAAGTGATTGGTTTATAAGAGATAACTACCACATTAGGTTATAACACTATCATAAAAACTGCACACATCTACTAATAATTACCGTGTATAGATTAATTCTTCAGTCCATCACGTAAAACGAATTTACACGGTCAGATCATCCCCTGTTTGATGACTGTCACTGGAGAAAAAATATTCCATAGGGTGAATTCTAACACTACTTCAAATTTCCAGGCTGGACTGTTAGTAACGTCATAAACAACCTTCATAGTAGTCTAGAACAGTTTAGGCTAACTAGAATAAATGTGTGAACCACTTTACTGTTTGACGGCTTTTAACTTACGTCAAATCAAGGAATATCAAACGATAGTTGATTAACACATTTTCGGGACCGATGAAAATTAACCTTACCGTTTAACGCTGGTGCTGTCACCACTGTTTAGAGCCTGAACTCATTAAACTTAGTCATTTTGTCTTCCCGTAAGTGAATTCAAATTAATAGAAGTATCAGCAGCAATGTATGAACTATAAAGTGTCTAGTTCATGGTGTTTTGCATAAGTCTGTGTGTTTGTACTTGCCCTTGAATCTCCATTTTTTCGAACAGGGGATAATTTGTCACTGCTATCAGGAAAATTTAATTGAACTCAACAGAACCACTCTTTCTAACTAAAATCTCTGAGAACAAAGTGAATCATTGTTGATGAAATCTGAGGGGTTTTGTGTACAGTCACATTTCATAGAGGAACTACGCAGTCACGTTGACTGAACAAGAAAACCTGCACCATTTCGAAGATTTCAGCACAG
This sequence comes from Paragonimus skrjabini miyazakii, assembly GCA_014338405.1. Lineage (NCBI taxonomy): Eukaryota > Metazoa > Platyhelminthes > Trematoda > Plagiorchiida > Troglotrematidae > Paragonimus > Paragonimus skrjabini miyazakii. Next base: position 78,100 of record JTDE01001621.1, on the reverse strand, counting down.
CTTTCAGAAAACCGCACGAACTTTTGACCGTTGTACGTTGTGTCAAGAATTGTGTTATTAATCTCTTCCACATAGTGCAAGCAAAAGTGCGTTTGTTCTTACAGTTCGCAGTAAGGTCCTTCAGTCTTTTTGCAGGAGATGGCAGTAATGTTCTGCAATTAGGGTAGAAAACCAATGACCCTATGTGTTTTCCAGACAACCGGTCAATCAAGTATTCCTCTGTTGGTACATTTTCTGTCAGTCCATACACCCCCACCTTCTATGTGGGAATATTAGGTGTCTGAATATACAGTCTAAAGAGGGTTCTTCATGGTGGTAACAGGGCACCATCTCTAGTAGAATGGACGGTCGTGTATTCAAATCATGCTGTTCACGATGTCAACTCCACATTTACAAGTGTTACAAAACTCAGTAACGGATAGGTCTCTTTTTGGGAAACGTTCTGCATAAGATGGAAAGGAGACCAACGACTTTTCCCCCTTGTTTCCCGAATGAGAGCTGTAATAATTGCTGACTGAAAACAGTCTGGTAGGGAGCTGTCTCAGACAAAGGGAGTGCGCCTGTTTGAATCCATTTTGGTAAACCCCGTGGTCTTACGGACAGTTCTCGATTAGAGCTCCAGTTTCATCAATGCCCAATCCAGTGAGGTGGGAAGTTGAAATGTCATCTGCTAGACGGTGTCATCTATGTTGTAGGCCATCTAATAAACTCGAAGTGCAATCACACCCAGAAGAGGCTTCATAATGTAAGACAACATACTACAGGTATCCTTCATCGCGGAATCGATCATTATCTAACATTTTGTTTGACACATATCGCTTCTGAACTTTCAGCGGGTTTTCAACAGCATCAGTTGCTAGTCAAAGATCAGTGTAAAATCGGGTCTGTGTGTTCTGTGGTTTGCAGTACAGATCTCAGAAATTTCTTTCGTATAAGTAAAATGAGTCACTTTGGAGGATTACAGGTATTGTCAAGTCGCAAATATATTGTATCTTCTAAAATCTTTTGTAAGATGTGGTAACTTCGAGGATAGTTGCTCTAAATTCAACGATCTAAAGGGCTTTAAGTAAACGTGTGATCTCACAGAAATCACAAGTATGAAGTGGATTAACAAGATTTCTTAACTCCTAACGTAACAAGCTTATTTCTTTCCAGTTCGAAACAATTCACAATAATCCTTAGTCAACATGGAGACTTAAATAATGCTAAGTAGTTTCAAATAGGTATGCGATGAATATTTTCGTTTCAACTCTGTTTTAATTGGGAGTACGTTTAGTTCAGGTGTTCTTTCTCCCATGGTGGGTTCTTGCCATCAGTACCTATTTCCTGACATATTGGTGAAGATTTGTCTGAACATGTGAACTAGTTTTAGTGTTCACCTTCCTTGATTTCATGCGTGTGAACGACTTCATCCTAACAGACCACGATCTCACGTAGTGGACTAGCGGTTTGGATTAAAACACACGATACCCGGCGTCGGTGATATACCAAAATGCCAAACTCTGTGACTGTGATATATTACTGATCAACGACACGAGTAATCGATTTGTCTCTACGCACTTGTTGACAGACAAATTTAATTGCAGTGGAATCAATGGTGTTATTAATAAATTGATCTCAATTACAACACTCCTGAGGAAGGCCACCCGAGGCGCTTGAGATTACAACTTGCTCGTAACGTTGTGTTATTCATAATCCATTTATTAATTATGTGTTAAACACGACGCCCAAACTGTTTGACTTCATTCGTACTAGAGTTGGAGCAGATATTTTACAACCAGTGGCGTTGTTAGGTGCGGGTTACGAGGGTTCTCTTCGAAATGAGTTAAAATGAAGTCTAACGAACGTCCTTGGTAGGTTAAAATTCTTTTTACAATGATCCCACCTATAAGCCATCACCTCGAAGCAGATACCGCTTTAAACTGTATCCGAAGGGTGTCTACTGCGTCCTTCCATCCTATAAAAGTCATCTCCCTATTCCCTACAGCGATTATTTGCTTTGCGTCCGTAAACTACTCGGAGAGTCAGCAGAATGGAAATAAGCTTGTAAGCATGAGAGTGACAAATAGTGGAGTGCGGTTATCTAAAACGTCCGAGAGATTCTCAAAGTATTTATGAGTCCATATGAGCATTGTATGAATAACAAAAGTTGCGCCAACTTACGGAGGCTAACGAAATGTTAATTGAGTCACGATAAGCTCATTTTTATAAATCAGTAGTTGGCTTTAAAATTGTTAAAAAGATGCAAACTCTGTTTCTGCAAAAGAATCGGATACGTCTGCAAAGAATAACGAACAGACTGTGTGTGAACTATGCCTGTCTTGCTTACAATGAACTTCAACTGTGCCATATAAAACTAGCCCTCCTATTCCAATATATAAGGTCGCCATCTGGACTCACGAGTCATTGTGACTGTTAATCTGACCTACATTCTTTTCGACTGGCTAGATGGCATCAGCCAGTGAAACAAACAGGAAGGTGAGCGCACATCGTTGTTTATAGCGTAATCGAAAATAGCGAAGGCGCGCCAACTGAATTTGAACTGCGTAACACAGTGTGGTGCCGTGTTGTTGATGCCATTTCAGTTTTTATTTGTGTGGGTCTTGTGTATGGTTTACTGAGCCTTTGACTTATGTTTGTTCATGTCGTTTCCTTTATATGACTATTGTTGGAACCCCTACTTCGGAAGAACGCTGTCCTCCGGTGCCTCCACGTTGCCCCAAAGTTGGTTCACGGATATCAGAGTAAAACCGGCCGGCTTGCTTGTTACAGTAGACACGATCACGATACATTTGTGTGATATAATGCAGTAGCTGGTTATGTCTTCAATCTTGTTTTTCAGGTCATAACACCGTAAACTCCTACTTCTCACGAGCTGAAATTATTAAAAACAAGTCACACTGGTTCTGGAAACTTCTAAGTTAAAAACTCCCATTTGTGTTATATGAACATTCAGGTTTGGAGCTGAAACCTTTGGTGAGGTTTCATTCCTTTCTCCTAGTTACATCGAGATGGACAGAAGGTATACATCGAACATGAAACGAGTGAAGATAAAGGCATATTGGTCAGAGGATCTTAGTAATCGCTACCGGCTTTGACCGTACACTTCGTAAAACAGTCAAAAGATGTCTCTCAGCTTTATGTACGTTTGATACAGTTTACATGCTGACTTAAGTAAACGATGGAGAAATTCTACTGCACTAAAACGAAAGGCTTTCACACGAAAGATACATTCTTGTGCCTAAAAGAAAAACCAGTATGGAAAAAAGTATAAAAAGAAAACGATAATGTAAATACCAGGAGTGAACAGCCCGGTGTTCATTTTGTCTTTTGGAATAGCGTGAAATGAACACTAAATAGCTGTCTGTCAGATTTTCTGGTAGAGACCAATAGTTCAAGTCTAGCATAGCAGTCACCATAAGTTGATTTTACTATGAAACCATATTATTGTAGCAGTAGGAGCCGATCGAATTGGTCCACGGGGGTTATAAATTATGGGAATAATGAAGAATATTGTGTTAGGAAAAGCTGGCGAATTGTGGAACACCGGAACTAACGTACAAATTTTCACAATCATATAAGAGCTGGTAGACAAAGAACTATCAACTCTATAGAGGTATGACAAGCACAACTTTTGCTCATCCCTAGTTACATTAAAATGTTAGTGTGTCTCGATCACTCCCCAACCCCGCGCTGTTGCTTATATCAACCGAGTAAATGTCATAGTATTATCAGGTAAATTTTCCATGTTGGCAACCAGTAAACTAATAGATGATTACTGATGAGTAGTCGGGGATTTGGTTGATTTCAATTTGAACATCACCCACAATTGATCGCAGCTCTCGCATTCCCATAGACTTTCCAGTCGGCCCCTTTCGAAAAGAAGCACTAGAGTCGAGTTTCGCTCTCATTAGAGCTCGTCAGTAGTGCATAACATCGCCACTGCAGTCGGGACTTGAGCCACGGACACGCTGTTCCTGAGGCAACCGTGTTTACCACTGCGCCATTGACCTCACATTAGGCACGACTGAAATGTCGTATGTGCACATTCAGCCACTTTCGCTTGTGAGTAATGATCAGGTTGCCCGATCGTCTCGATAGGAGACACAGTTACAGTCTGTTAACTCCAATCGATAACCCCGCGATTGCGACTTCTTAGACAGGTCGAAATCTCCGATCTCATTAAATCTACTAGGCGATATTTTAGATTACTGATGAGTAGTCGTTGTGTAGTTGTTGCGTAATCGGACCCCGAAATTGCTTGCCGTCTCCGAGACAATGCTAATCAATACTCGCCGTCCTGTCCTGTGTGTGCATAAACTGTTGACTCATGCAAGTTTTCTGCCCTGATACTGATAACAGTCTTTGTTTCGTGTAAACTCAATCGTTGATTATTTCCACTGTTGTTGCTATGCCTAAGTCCTCTATATTCTAATGTCTTACGTTCGTGACTGAAGAGAGTAAACGAAATGTTAACATCTCGCGACGTTATCATTATTTACAACAATGAGTTCTCTTGATGCAGTCCACCATCGGAACTAGTTTTCGGGGGTAGATTATCGGTCCACAGTCAGTCAATGCTTGTATATTCAGTGTTGGACGACCAGGCGCCTGCCTAAACGAACAAAAGTGCATTGTATAGTGAAAGGGTTCGAATGACTTCGACCAAACTTGACAGACCGCTGTGCGGTCAGCCGAACTGTTATGGTAAATCAATCACCACACTTCTAGTATTTTCTTACGTACACATTCCTTAATTATTATACTGAACTTGTACTGTACATAATCAAGTCAGTTATCTATCTAACATCTCATATCCGATATGTAATTTATCCCGACATTGATATCTCTCTGACCCACAGTACAGTGGCTAATTTAAACTATAAACGCACCTTTGTTTATTCGGTCAAGGCCCGACACGGTACCTGGCAGGGAACGTCCAACATACTCAACGGTTCAAACATTATCAACAATGTCAGTGTTGTCGTCACTACTTATTGCCTATTTCATTGTTTGACATGGCTGTTGGTCACCAGCACTGCCACAAACGACTAGTCAAGCTTAGTCACACACTTTTACTCAATGAGGAATGATTGTTCACTGCTGCACAGCATGTTGAACAACACCTCATGCCCTGACGCCATCACACAGGTCAGATAGTACACGGACCTACGATGAGGATCTTCGACACCAAGACTTGTACAGCTTCATCAAGCAAACGAATTTCAGGTCAAGAACTATCAACACATCAACTCA